>JARK01000008.1:47087-65196 GCA_000688135.1 Ancylostoma ceylanicum
CACTCTGTTAGGATAAATTGGTACTAATGAGTCACCAGACATCAGTAGGGCTCCTTGGATAATTTTTGCCAGAAGGTTTCCCGCAGACAAACCAACGAGTAAAGAAATTCAGCAGGGTTTTAGTGTGATATCCCCCCCCCTCTCCACCTTCACAGAAGGTTTGCACTGTTTGTACTTGTGCAACTTTAGGGACTTTTTTGAGGTCTCATGGCCTTGGGAAGGAGATGTTTGAAGTAACCACGATTGGCAGCAATGTATCGTCTGCACGCTGCTTGACTAATCGACAAACATCTGGAATGACCACTACGGGGACGGAAACACAGATTTTCATCACTTCTTCCATGATATTAATTGTTTGCTGGTTTTTAAGTATACATCATGTCCTTCACAATTCCCCTGCTGGAGGAAATCATGCGACGTCGGGAGATGTGATTGGGTATTCCACAATTCCTCGTCGGCTAATCCATGGGTATGGCCATGGATTGGATGAGGCTGATGAGGCAAAACGGGGCTGGGCCTAGCTCCTGTGATTGGGCCATCCAAGTGAGCGAACAATCCTGAAGACACGATCCGCCCAGTTTTGCCTGATCATGACTCAAACGCCTAAACCACCTCTCACTTTTACAATATTACTGCGCCAAATACAACGATCCTAAGCAGTTCAACTGTGTGAAGATGTAAATGTATTCACTGATTAGCCTTATATCCGCGTGGTTACCCACGTACAGATAGAAAAATAAATATGACTTGGAAAAGGTCCTTCCTGTTACAGTCCATTTCAAAAACGACGATAGTTGAGTTTTTGTGTCTATGATCTGCAATTCACTCCTCCGCGTTTGGCACTATTTCTCGTGTTCTCTCTTTCCCTGATATTTTCACTGCTATGTTCTCCGGTAAAACATACTACAATTTTTTTAGTGGAATTATTGGAGCTGAAACAGTGTAAACAGTATCTTGGGACACTCTGCATCCATAAATGTTCAACACTATTATGACTACGTGTACTTCCGATCCCGATGTCTTAAAAACCAAGAGAAGTGAATTTAACACTCAGGAACTCACTTTGACAGCTTGCATTGTCTTTGGATATACTTGTTGTTCACACGATGGCTTCACTCGACGTCTACTTGACAAAGTAGTGATTCTGCGCGAATTTGATGAGGGTATGGGAACATCCACCACGACCGAATGATGGTCAATGCGTTTCTTAAAAAGTAAGCGTCAAAAAAACCCAAAGGATAATCAGAAACAATTAAAGATAAATTTAGAGCAAACAACGCGGTTGGGAAAACCACAGAAATGCAATTGACAAATAATGCGACTCTCACCAACATGTTCTTGATGTTTATGCCATGCTGACGGAGATCTTTCAAACTAGTGTTGTAGATATTGATTTGCACATAAGAAGCTCTCTCTTGCCAAGTATTACTTTTGCTTCCAGCTGTCTTTCTTGTCATCGCTTCAGGCCTAAGACTATTCTATAAGTAGGAAATCATTGGATGGAACTTCATCTCGAAATTACAATGACAATGAAAGAAAAGGTAGATTGTGACCAGAAACACTGGAAAAACTCCACCGAACCAAAATCGAGATGCAAAAACATTCATTTACAGAATTATGGATGCTCCACATAAACAATATGTAGCAGTTTCAACAAACAAATATTAACAATCGTAGCCTAAGCACACTATCGGAGAACTATAGCACAGGAGACAACAACATCAAAAAGTTCATAACAGTCCGAAATAGAAGAACAGAGAAAAAGAGAAAAATTCCCTATACATATGTCGACCAATTTTCTATTGTACATAATAAATTACCCTAACATTATGTGAATTTTGCAACTCTTTAGACTGAGAAAAATTTCCAAAACTTTCAAGCAATCTAATACATGCTACCCTCTAATTCTTCCAACTACGGGAGTCACATAATAATCGCAACATGCTTATACAGAAATTCATCAAATTTACCCACTACTTGAATAATTATTACTGCTCATTATCATTTTCCAAAACAGATTATTCACAGAAACATCAACTGAGTCACATATGACATCTGAAACACATATAACGAGTAATGAACACTGTTGGACAGAAATATACATTGTACCTAGGTGGTTTACGTGCAAATGAACAGCTTGATCGATTTGATTTCAGCATCTAAATCTGCAACCTTAAAATTCCACGTTTTTTCATCTCGAAAACATTTAATATCTTTCTAAAGCAAAGATTCTACTGAAGAACAATTTCAACGTTGTGGCGGAGTTCAGGGTGCGTGACTTTTTTAACAGCAGTCCCAAGAAAGTAGAGCACTGCTGGGACATCGCCCTACTTTTCCTGGCTGCTCCGCTAATTGCAGTGGAGCTGCCAAGAGCCACTAGCAGAACCTAGGCTCCGCCCACTGTACAAATCTCGCCCTCACCGACCACCAAGCCTTAAGATCTGGTCCGTAATCTCTATTTTCCGTACACAAAAGGGAGCACTGTACTGGTTGGATAGCGGGGATGCATTGTACTCCTAACCGACAGTGTATACGGATCCGATCTTGAGGCTTGATGGTCGGTGAGGTCGAGTTTTGTACAGTGGGTGGAGCCCAGGTTCTGCTGGTGACCTCTTGGCAGCTCCACTGCAACTAGCGGAGCACTCAGGAAAAGTAGGGCAATGCCCTAGCCTTGCCCTACTTTCTTGATCCTGCTGTTCAAAAAGTCCGCCCTCCGTCAGTGTGCGGTGAATCGGAACAAGCGCTTACCCGAACCCCCTCTTTTTTCGCGGTTTTTACATTTTTTCTTCGCGAGGAATGCTTCGTAGCCAGAAATAAGTAGTGCTCTGATAGTGGCAAGTCTCAGCTATGTGGCGGCTGAGACAGGACTTCCCATCTTATTTCTTCAGTTTTTTGTTGGGCATTTTTCGTCGCCTTTGGATGGGCCTGGTCGTGAAAAATTTCTAGTAGGCGTTGGTTTGAGCAGATGGTGGTGAAGTGCCTGGCCTAGGTAGCCCAATTTTTGTAGGCAGAGGTCTCCCGTAACAACCTGTATGAAATTTAGTCTCCCCCATTGGACCACTGATTTCATATTTTACCGTGAAGACAACCTCTTCTTCAGTACGTGGGTAAGCATGTTTGGAACCTTATGGCGTAGCTCCCTTTTGTTGCCCCGCCGCCTTTTTTTGCGAGTGCTTTCGCAATATGCTCCTCTCTTGATAGGTTCTAAACCTGGTTCAAGAAACTTGTTATTAAAGGTAGTACATGGAAGAAATTGTCTGACAGTTGGCGGTTTCCACCACAACTCCGCAACTCCAGTTAGCAGCCTTTCGAATTTTTTTCAAAAATCAAAAATTGAGATTTGCCAGAGGAGTTACATGCCGGTGAATGCGCAAAGAATTGCTCTTCTAGATACCCTCAATTACTGAGCGTACACCTCCAATAATAAACCGATAGAGGTGGAAAAGTGTGCGCGCATTAATAGTTTTACACCCTAATAGCACTTCCTGAATTCATCCCTATTGAATGGACTATGTGCACTCCTTTGAAAATAATTTTTTTCTATGACGACACATTGGAAAATATGTAGGGCGCGCCGTATAACGTTATTTGAAAGCATGGATGCTGCGAATGTGCGAACTTCATACCAAAATTGGCCTATGGGAACCGTTCGTTGTTGGACTTTTCAGGGATTTTTCGATTGTCTCTGTCAAAGGCGTTGCCGTGGGCAACGAATTCAATAAAGATCCGAGAGACGAATTTTTGCTTGAACCTTGCCTTTGAGACGTTCGCGGCAGCGTGCAAGATCGGTCGAGCATACATAAAACACCTCGTCGGTCACAGTACCAAAGAACAATTAATAAAAGTAAAATTATGAAAATCGAGTGGCTCTTTCCTTGCTGATGAGGACAGGTTTTTACCAATGTTTAAGGGGTTATGGAGGTGCACGAAACGGAGTCTTAAAAAATTTAAAAAAAAAGAAATTTCAAAATCCTATGATTAACTTGTTAAAACCAAAGGTTTCTGTTCTATTATGCTTCCATATAACAGACATACAAAATGTACAGTAGCGGTAGACGAAAATGACAAAAAGATGTAAAACAAGGTGTATTTGTGCAAAAAAAAAAGCTCGATTACCGCTTTAAACACTTCTTATAGAACATGGAATAGACTCCTTTGACAACCACAGAGACAAGGTATTGCGGAATTAGTTGCGAAGCGTAGAGTGTCCATAATCAACGCTTCCTTCGGTCATGCTTTCAAACTATGTACATAATACATGCTAGGTGTGCGCAGAAGTTCCGTGACAGTTGGTGACTGTCCAACGCCGTTTTGCTCATTGTGATGTCGTGCAACGATTTTCAAACTTGCCAAAAGCTTGAAGTATCCGCTGCCCACAATACTATCACCTTGGCTCTATTTCACTGCATTGTTCAGTCATAGGTATGAAACCAATGTCGGGTACACTTAGGTGATTCGTGGTAATTTGTTCCATGAATTCAATTTCAGAAGTTCAACGAGGAGAGCAACTCACAGTATCAATGCTGTGTTCATGCAGGATGTCTTCTCCAGAATGGAAGAATATTGAGGAATTTTAGGGAGTGGTGTGGAAATGATGGAGGTGAGCTCTTCAGAAACGCTCCTCAGACGTGTCGTCGATTCTACCTCCATAACCTCCCCTCTCCAGAACTTTTCAGAGCAAGTTGAAACGCAGAGTGAGCTAGACATTTTGGGTGAGTTAGTCGTTTATTGCTTAACCGTTCCCCATCACTTGAACAGTATTGGGAAGACGAAGGACAACACGAGCATAGTAAGAGATACCAGCGCTGCAAACCTGCAAGTCTTTGCTACATAACTGTTTCTACATACATTTGTTACAGAAAATATGTTATGTGCGACAATGCGTAAGCCGTCAGGGCCTAGGCTCCAAGACTCAGGTTAAAAATGGATGGACGATGGCAACATCCTTGCAAGATTTCTCTGATCTTTTTTTTTACGGTGAGTAGGACGTTATGGGAGCTATTGGCAACGAATCTCCTTCGAATACATAAGCAGTAACTTTCTGTTGAATACATAATGCCAACACAGGTAAACAGACAAGGCCACCGCTTCTGCGAGATAACGTGCGACAGCATATTGCGGTGTCAAACACTTAAAAAATTGGCCATTTGGTCTTCGAACTTCTGAATCATCCTGTATACACCATGGACATGTAGTTGAAAGTGTGTCACCTAATCAAGCCTTTATGTATGTGTCCCTACATTTGAAACTATTGATGGACAGACCCTACTCGGAAACAAAGTGTGCAGCTCTTTGGAGCGTAAACCTGGGATTTTCAGGCTTTAATGAGGTTTCTTTTCGAATCACGTTGGCAATAATGCACAGGTGCTAAATCTTTTTGGATTGGGTGGAAATGTCAATAATGACCCGGTTATGTCGTTTTGAAAAACTAGGTGGAACTGTCCGCAACTTTTATGCACCCCTAGTATTTTCGATTGCAAAGTTGAAGAGTGACATCTCTATCAAAACACGTAGCAAAACCAGCTTTGTTCACTTTTGATTTGCTATCATGTTGTTGTTTGAGAAAAATGGGAAAATGAATGGAAACCATTCCGGAAGCTCACATCAATAACAGATCATTGTGAAAAAATGCATCACAACTCATCGATAGCAGTAATTGATAAAGTTGTGGGAACGCATGGGTCGGCGAGGGCTGAGCCAGAGCCTCGCGCACGCTCACCGCGAACGAGTACAAATTTCACTCAGGTGAGGATGATTAGTCGGATTGATCGTTTTCGGCGACGCTTGTCCCGCAACCACCGTCCGACGGAATAAACCAGCATTGTTTGCCCGCTTTCCACGTGGCATCGCCTCGCTGCACTACGCGGCCGACGGGTCAGTTGCCTCATCTGGCGCCCGTGCATGGTCATTAAGTTCTTCTCGTCGCAGCACGTCCATCCGGACACTATCCGGGCGATGATTGTGTGCTGCTGCAGCAGCTCATCACGTGTGCGACGTCGCAGTTGCTAAGTGGGTCATTCGAAAATGACTCATTCTGCGCAAGTGGCGATGGGCTCCAGGCAACCAGGCGTGCCTCCCAATTCGTGAATTGAGCGATGCCACGCTCAGATTAGCGTTGTTCTCCATTGCACTGTTGCAAAACATCATTCACTTTGGCAGCGTCTGCCACCGCTCCATTTCAACCGCGCTTCACTCCACTACTTGAGTTCTTTCTCGTAGTACGCACATCAGAGAGTCACCTACACTACCTCCGGTCATCAACCTCCAACCGGAGTCAAAGGACTGGCGAGAAACTCCACTAATCCAAGATGTTCCATTGCGGATAAATCTTCCTGCATTGGAAGGATGTTCTGCGCTAAAAATGCGCAACGAATCAAAAATTCCTTGGCGCATGTGCTCCTAAGTATCTTAACCCCTTTTTACCACTGCAAAGAACAAATAATGTTTGATGCTGTGCCAGGGCTTCACAGTTCTTACTTACAGTCACAAACTCTCGGAAAATCATGAGAAATCATGTGCCGCTCCTCGGATTTTTCTTGGTTTTGACTGCACTGAACACTTTGCAGTGCATCCATGTGCTTTTTCGTCACCTCTCGCTCCCGTGCGGCGTCCTTTCATATTGTTTATATTTCCTAAACAAACCATCAGTCCACCACCAGGATTCTGTATAGAATTCCTTCATTGATTGTATCCGAACTCTTCTCTCTTGCCCACTGTTCATATACCCACATGTTACTCCCACGTCTATTTACCTGAAAAGGCACCTTCCACGAACCTTCTCTGACCACTCCGTGATTTTATCAGCGATGCTGCATAGCATCATATCTGAAGATAACTGGCGAGCATGCGGTCGTATCTCTTTCAACGAGATAACAATGACAAGTGTGCTTGAGTGACAACATGGTCAAACCTTCCTTTGACGGTCACTTTCGCAACTTCCTTCTTTCATGGAACAGGAAGGTGATCCTGTCTTCATTAGTATTGTTAAATTGGACGCGAGTCAAGGACTATTCTGTTCCTTTGAAATTGCGTAATTTCTGACCCTGAGCCCCTCCTCTTTCACCGAGTATGAGAGCTGCAGAGCTAAAGGCCACGGTATTCTCACAGATCCTTAGCTTTTTTTTTTTGAAGTTGGGAACGGCTAAGTTACACTCGGAACATAGGCTTTCAGCCTTCCTGTTTTATAGTATCGTTTTGCTCTGGTTTAGTTTCAAAGTACTGTCTCTCTACAGCGCGTCAATTAGGTAAATGAATAGACATGAATGGATGCCTTCGCTACCAAAATGGCTGCGAAGGCTGTATTACTTCTATTATTCCGCGAGACCACATTAGCACCAGATGTCACGCTTCGATGTCGTTCAGATGCACGTGATCCTATGTGGCTAATGCAAAACCGTGTAAGGATTTGTACGGAAGCAGTGACGAGGTGCAGCGAGAGGGCCAAGGAGCGAGGGAAACGCGCGTGGGGTGGTCGGAACGAGACTTGCACAGCGAACAACCGGCTTTCTCCTTGTCGGCTTCTCGCACCGTGTTCTCGCTTTCCATGACCCAAAATTTGCCCGCACCGATCGTTACTATTAGACATGCTCGGTTACAAGGGGCTGCACAGTAAAGTCGCTCGTCCCCCCACTCCCACTGGGCAACACCCCAAACCTCGGGGAAGCCGTCCTGGCTGCGGTATTTCCGAGTTTTCCTGTGCAAACAGCGCCATCCACTGACTGATTCTCATGTTTCCCGTCCAATAATTCGCTACACTCCGCTGTGTTTATGTTGTTCTGCTTATCTCTGCCCCTCTCGTTGCATTCTGGACCCCCTGCAAACAGTGATCCGAACACGGCGCTCCTTCTCGTGGTTGCGGGATGAGTAAGGCACACGTTGTTCCACGTATAGCGATATCGATCGATTTGCCTTGCTGGAAGGAGACATCGAAACTGACACGGACGTTCTATTCAAAATGTGCTCACTGTCAACACTGTCCGTATTTCGCTCATGTTCACTCGATAACGGACTGTGGGCTCCTGGCTTTGTGCCACCCTTTCTCTCGAGATTCTGCCTCTCAAAAGAAGCTTTCTTCTCTTCTGGATTCATCCTGAGGATGAGCATTTTGGGAGTAGTCGTTCAGTGGACAACTCATTTCAATCCTCACAAGAACGGCCAACGCGGTATACAGCAATCTGTGCTCTTTTGTTTGTAATTCAGTGACGAGGCCCAAATTATTTGTTGACTGCCAGCGCCTCGCACGTCCTGTACACACTATCGTCGCTGCCAGCCGCCTCTAATTTGACAATGTTGGTCGTTCGTCGACGATTTTCTGAAAATCGCAGCTTTCAGGATGGCGAGTGACGTCGCTGCCGCAATGCAGCAGGTTGACGGCCTCATCAGTAGTATTGACAGGTACTGTTATCTCTTTTTTTTTGCTTGTATTCTTTTCTTGTGAAGTGTTTGCTGCGCCGAATTGCAATTTTCCACATGTTCGTCCTTCTCTTTTTGCTGCCTTCTCATCGAACTCTGACTTGCTAGATGTTATCCAGGGGGTAGCGCCGGAGCGCATTTGTCCAGCGCTCAAAAACGACGAAATTCGGGCTGGAGTTCATGGGACCTGCGTTTGTCACATTTTAGGACGTGAAATCTCTAGGACGCATCTCGAAGGCGTCCACTTTCTGCTACAAAGCTATCGAACGAGAAATAATAAGTGGACATCTATCTGACGCGCGATCAAGTTTGTCCCAGATCATTTGCAAACGATACGCGTGGACGACAACATTCGAGATCCTCACACTCGCAATGTCTCGAATCCGGAGAGGTTTGCCTTCGATGGCGTGGTGCGTCAAAATCGCTTCGAATTCCTTGTAGTTCATGGTGGAGTTCCTGCCTAGTCGAAACCATTTCATTAGAGCTGTCCTACCCTTCGGAGGACAATAAAATACTGGTTTTCACTTAAGGTGTTGGTTATTTGGAGGTGCCGGTGAGAGTTCCCTTGCGGGTAATCAGATTAGACACGGCGGTCTTCTAACTCTTCTGCAGACGCTGACTAACCAACAACAAAAATGTAATGGTTGAGTTTTTGCTATGTTCGGCGAAGGTGTGAGAGTTCCACGGGTGGAATTTAATCCTGCCTTGGAGGTAGAAGGAGAATTTCTTTATCACCGTGCAAATCCAGAACTGAAAAAGCTCACAAAGCTGTAGATTCTAAATGGTTTGAGTGGACATGAGTTTCCCGAAAACGCAGATGACATCCGCTATAGGTGGTGTGTTCTTGTGAAAATGTAACAACCACTCGAAAACCGCTGCCGCGTTATTCCCGATTATGCGAAAGTGACAATTTCTGGAATTTTCCCAAGTAAACAAAGCATTGAGGAAGAATTTAGTGAGATAATGGGTGCGGCAGAATCGTTTCGGTGGCTGTAATCCTCTAGTCTATTCTGGGAATACCGAACCATGTGGTGCTGCTCGTAAATTACACTGTTTGGAGAGATTTTGCATCCAGAATTCTCTCTTTAATTTCACTGGCAATATGCATCTCCTTCCTATCGTTACATCTATGTAATTAGAAAATATATGTACTTATGGTTGCGTAGACCACCATACTTGTTTGAAGAATATTTGTCATAGAACTGCTCTCACCTTTCGAATAAATTTTATTGTGTGAATTCGACAAAGCATTCGTGAAACTACGTAATCTGCATTCCTGTTTGAACTCTTTTCTATTTGCAGTAGATTCCGGAGATTATTCCTTATTGGAGCGCGAAATTCCTACATGACCCTCAGGGGCCAAAGTGACCGACCTAATTGTTACCGACGGCTTAACTATATAGACGCTTGAGTTTTTCACAAACAGAATAGCAGAAGTCATACTTTTGATACTCCAAAATTTGTGTTTTGAGAATGCTTGTTGCTCCACACAGTGCTCTATTCACACTTTTCCTGCAGACTTTCCTTTGATTTTTATTCTTTCACAAGATCATGTGCATCCCTATGTGCTAGGACCTATCTAGAGCCCAAATAAAATTTCTTTCGTCTAGATAGACTCATTTGATTCTACTCCGCATCCGCAGCTCCAAATACATCGAAAATTTTTTTCGTTGAAATTTTACGGTCGAAGTGGTCATTTGAGCTGCTGAGCACGAATATTGTTTTTGTTTTGTACGGCATGATGTTTTCCTAGGGTTATACAGTTAACTCCAAACGATTGTAGACGAGGGCGGGACCGCGGCGCGGTTTTCCTTCGTGTCTCTGCCCAGCAAGTCCGCTGTCTAGGTGCAGTAGACAACCAGAGTGCGCGCGCCGCGGTCCCTACCGTTGTCCACGACGTTTGAAGTCCACTGTAGAAGAATCATCGCAAGAAACTGGAAGAAAATGCCAATTTTGGAGAGAGGCTGTATCTTTCAAAATAATTTCGAAAATCGTGTCCAGCTTTTATGAAATACTCTAACGCTAAAATGGTACAGTGGATAATCGTGAGTTCAGATTTCAAGAGGGGTTTGTGGATCCCTCACTGATTAAAGATCATTGGAAGGTTTTCGCAAATTTCTCTATCGTTGGAGACATACATAGGTGCTTGGAATCTAAAAGGCGTCATCGTGCGATTTTTGCAGATAAAACTGTCGTTCCATCTTGTGCCACGGTTTCAGCACAGGAGATTCTTTCGAGCCCAACTTCGTAGTGAGAAATGAGGAGCTTCTGCACTTCAGTGGTAATCAGACTAAGAATTTCGTATAATCAAGTATGGTGTAGACGAGGACGATTCCCAGTGTTTAATGATAGAGTTCGTTAAGATTGTGTTTGGAAGCCACTGCTCTAGTGAGCTGGCGTGGGTGAATTTCGGCCACAACAACTGTGTTGACCGTGATTAAGGCTATCTCGCCCATCTGAAGGTCATCTAAATAATGTTCATCACAAACGAGTTTTTGAGTAGAATTCTCATTCTCATTTCTCAACGTGGATGCAAGGGTAATTTTTCCCACTTTGTAAAATAAACCCTGCGCAAAAATTGTAAGGATTTTGTGAAGTGCCGAACTTGCTTCAATTTGTATACGTAATTTATCAAAATGACCAAGCAAAATAAATCTCAGGATCGTTGTCAGCTGGCAGTCACGAACTGGCTGTTCCACCTTTCTGTTCTGGAATCAAACATTACCTCGAAACACTACCTCGACCATTATTTGTCAAAGCCTCTTCTCTATTTGTCCCTCCGCCAAGCCTCTCCTCGCAGCGCCATCCCCTGGGTCAAATAACGCTTTTATCCGAATTATTTGACAATGTTCATTGTGTTGTGGCAGAGGTGCACTCTTTTCATTCCAAACTGCCCGATGTACCTTTGCTGGCACTTTTACTTCAACGCCCGTACGGTGCTTGCGTTGCGTGAACATGATGTCTGTTCCATCTGCAACCTAACGTGTCTGCGTCCTCATAAGCTCACAGCAGGGGCGCGTATTGTTGTGTACAATATTAATGTGTTGACCGTACAATGTATTAGATACATTAGATGTTCGAATATTCGATTTCGAACAAGTGGAGAACTGCAATGTTCATGAAAGAGGAATCTCTAAAGCCCTAGGAGTTCAGAAGGAAGGGTCGTAGAGCTTTTCGTTTCTGGAATATTCAGATTCCTGAACGGGCTTCTAAACTCCCCTCTGCCCTAACCTAGTGTGCTCGGTTTCTTCGCGACTTTATAAAAAGTAAGTTCATACGTGTAATATGCACATACGGAGGTGAAAACCATTGAGATAAGCAAGGGTGCATATTGAGCTGTTCATTAATTTCTGCAACATTTTCCATTCATATTTCCAAAGTAACTCAATGCAGAATATATACATAATAAAAATAAATATGATTCATGTGTTGCGTACCGCTCCAGACATCCTAGCACCACACAGAATAGGAAATAAGTGTATACTTACGCATTTCTCTTAGTGTTCTATGGTATGGACAAGTTAAGGGTGTATTACTTGTTTCTTTTATATTATTCGCCAAAGATGTTGCAGACTGTCGCACTGGTATTACCAGTTCTTTCGCGAAAACATTCTAAGTTCCTGGGAGAACTCACAGGATCTATCACCTCCACTCTACGTACAGAATATTCATACCCTCGTTTAATACGTAGCTACCTACCTACTACTTTGTGCGATTCTGGCTCTGAGCTAACTATGGAGGCTAAGCACATGCGGCAGAGAAAACTCGGAAAAGTTAGCAAAGCAATGTAAGTGTCGTTGATTTACTTGAACATGTGCGTATTCTTTTTTCGGAATTAGCCGTATGCACTTATATTCTCACTTTATCGCCGTATCAGATTATGACCGCGCCATTCTCCACACCATCCATAAGATTCTTTCTGTTCACATTTGCCGTTTCTGCTTCTTTTGTCCTCCTTCCTCTCATCCTCTGTCTCCTTCCTCTCTCTCTCTCTCTCTCTCTCTCTCTCTCTCTCTCTCTCTCCTTCCTCCCTCCCTCTCTCTGTGGACTCTCTTTGCCACGTTCAGTTTTTGCCCAGTCGTGTATCGCTCCTCTCGCAACCTTCCTCGTCTCCCTCATCCTCCTTCGTTACTATTAGGTCGTCAAGTGTGAATTGTCCGATTTTGAATAAGAACATTGTGTGTTTTGCTTTTCTAAGACAAAATGTGGCGCAGGTAGTCCAATTATGCCCCTGTACTATGGAGGGGGCACTACTTATTGTACAACGTTTGCTCATTTATTTTTCCGCCAAAAATCCATGCTTTATTCCGCTTTTTTTTTCTCTGCTGAATAAAGAATTGACAAGTATGTATCTTCCAGTGAAAACCAGGTTCTCCGGGGAAACTTTGCTTTGGGCAGTTAACCTTGAACCAGGTTTTTGAAAATACGCGGTTTGCTTTTGCAATGATTCCTGCAAAATCCGCAGTATCTTCAAATAGTGTTTGGCGGCTCGGATACCCCTTGAAGCCCGAGAAGGGCTCTTTCTGAAATTACCCAAAGTTTCCCATCAAATCCGGTTATAACAGCCGGAGCCTATGTACCTCGGTTACCCCTACAGCTTAGAGGGTGTGGGTCAGGATAAGGCAAAATAGGGTGGTGTCTTTCCGCCCTTCGGTGTTAACTCGTCCCCACTCACATTTAAACTTGCATGGCAGCTATGGTGAAATCGTGCGCGAGTTAGTACGAGTTGGTCCTGAAGGGGAGGGCGAGTGTTTGATTCAACCAATCGCAGACACATTGCCCACCCACTTTTGCCTCATCATGACCTACACCCGAGCTTAGAACATGATGAACAAGTGCCGATAAAAGGATGAAGTGCGTTTTTACATCATGCTTGAAAACGAACATCTTTGCGGCCAGAGACTGGCTATCCTGGGAATGGAATTCTGGTCTTGTTGGGTACGGCGTGGCCGTTTCAGTGAAAGGCAAGTGGATTACCGGTGGTGCCCCTCTGGTTTAAGCGGCGTAGTTTTGCGAAAAGTGGTAAAAATGGCATTCATTTACAAGAGTGAAACTGTGGAAAATTCATTTATCGAGCCACTTCACAGTGGGCGTTGGTGGCGGTGACCCACCCATGGCCTCGACAAGAGCCCGCCCATCATGGAATCGTCGCTACAGTGGCGAATCTGGGATTTCTCGGTATTTGTTCATCACATTTGATGTTACCTAATAAGAAAACTAACTAACTGTCAAGAACACCACATAGTTCGTTGTCCTGGAGGGGATTCCTGCTTGAGCGGCGCGGTCGCGCCGCATGCTTTTCGAGGCCGCAGAAGGATCACCGCCATTGAAGCCCACTGTACCTTCTGTTCTGGATTTCTAGATTTGCATCAAGTTCCGATAAGTTCCCTTTTCTGCTCCCATGCATGTCATTCCTCCTCCCCTTCTTTTCTGTCTGCTACGATCAATGATAGGGAAACAAATTTTGAATTGGAATAAATCAAAATTAATAAAGCTCACACAATAGCCTGTTCACCCTTGTTACACTCAACGTCATTGATTTGATTGAATGTTGCATTAGATGATGCTCTTTCGTGTCCCACTGCTTTGGAGGCCAATGCTGCCGGGGTGAGTCTGCGGATACGCTCCCTTACGGCACTGCGGTGAAACTCGAGAAAAACTACGCATCTGCTCTATCACTTCTCAATTCCCGTTTTTATCCAGCCACGTGAGGCATTTTGTTTTCTTAGAACCATTTCCGTATTTTCGTCCTATTTGCGTAGCTTCTGACGTCTTTAGAAACGTATGAGTTCAGGATCGATACGGTTTAACGTCTCATTCTTCAGCTATACTTTAGTGTAGGGCCTAATTGGCTGATTCGTTATCGCACTAGTTGGCTGATCAGTCACTGAGCTTTTTTCGCGTCCCTGTTGGGCTAGATGTTTGACTCATCCTAGCGATAACAAACCTACTATTACCGGTAATATGCAGTCCTTGATAGACGGATTGTACGTGCGCGTTCATAGCGTCGCGGCTGCGGAATCGCGCTGGGACCTACTCGACCCTCTCATTTGGAGCTTGCGCTTTTCGCATGCCTCGTCCAGGTCCCGTTGCGATTCTGCAGTCATGGAATCCGTCTATTCTTTCGAAAAGGACTTAACTACTATTCTGGAGCAGGGCAACTTCGCACAAATCTACTGTATTGCGTACGTGATATACGAATGGTTTACACTTGAAGAAGTGTTCTTTCGCATATTTATTTACTCAACTATCTGTTTATTTATTCGGATACGCTCACAGTGCTTCATTGGAATGAATTAAACACGTGAGTAGTGCAAAAGTGACGGCAACGTATGCGCTAAGTACTGGTTTGGTCAACGCTCCGCAATTTCAAAGCTCATCCAGAAAATCCCGGTTAGGATTTTCTCTGTCAGATAATAATGCAGAATTCTTGTGGGTGCAATCAACACACTTGCTATTTCAACAATTTGGCAGCTAAGTTTTGAAACCCTTTCGAAACCTTTCCTTTTACTGTAGAAAAGCCTATAAAGCTATTATTTACTGTCCAGCTCAAAATAGTCTTGTGGGATATGAAAAACCACTTGCGCAACACTATGTCAGTGGTAACAACTTATCGGACGTTTGTCGACGAGTGCAAGCCATAAATTTACATGCCAGGTGTGGGCACATTTGGGCTGGGATTCATGAAACGCTAACCACGCAAACCAACGCTGGTTAGCGTCATTGGTTAGCGTATAGACTGCACAATGCTAGGAGACGCAGAATGCAAAAGTTGGTTTGCTAGCGTGGTTTCGCTTTGTTATGCGTTCATGAATCTTAGCCTTGAATGTTCGTTGGACTTATCGGTTGACCCAGAAGTTTCCTAAGGTGGGTGACCGAAAACTACCTGATCGTTCTGGGATTTCCGCGCGGTTCTTAGATCTTCCCCGTTCTCTGGTGGTTTCCTGCTTATCTATGCTTCCCACGTAGTGTTTACCACGGGGTGGTTGCCTCCAGCACCATTATTCAACTACATCGGGACGGAAGGTTTATGATACTCATTGTGAAGGCGTTACTTGGGAAACAGTGAATAGTGCCTGCGACCGATCTCCCTGCTTCTGCGCCACAGACAAAATTATTTTAAGGTCGGAGTAGAGAGCGTTTGCCTGACGTCATACAGCATGAGGCCCCATACTATCCGAATTTGCGTGCAGTGTGTTTTCTTCGTTGTCGGTGCACAAAAGGTAGGTTCGCCACACAAAAAGAAAGCGGGTTCTCTGGAAGCAGCACTGAAAAGGTATACGAATTGGATCTAGAGCACCTGCGAGGAACGTGTGCAGCATTTATGAAGACATTGAGAGTTATCGTCTCTGTCGACAGAGAGCATATTGAGTTTTTTTTTCTTAATTCGACGATTTATTGTGTCAAGAAACGTTCAGGGAAATTTAGCTCTTTGAATTTGACTGCTTAGATCGGGTAATTTTCGTTCATCCTGTGAAGACGTTGAGCCCATGCCTCTTCATTTTGCGCCCATTCTCCTGCAACCGTCTCCGTACGGTCTTGTTTAGGTTCTTGTTCAGGACCGTATGGTGCTCTCTGCATATCCCGCTAGAAGTTTTCCCTAATTGTCCCTGTTGAATGACGTTCACCACCGAGTGAAATACTTCTGAGTCCGTATACGCATCTCGTGTCGCAGAATGCTTTCTCTGCCCTACGGCAAGGCGCCCTGGTAAGTTACGAGTAGTAACTCTTCCATTCTAAGCTTCATCTATGCTAACAATCTTCCACACTTAATCAACATACGGTCACCGTTTCCCGTCGAGTACATTTCTTTATGCCTCAACTATAGCAAGTGCTATCAAGAATAAAATCTAGCATGTCTTCGGATAGTATGGGGGATACCCTACGAATCCCGTTCAAGTTGGATCAAGCGCGAATTCCGTGATGTCACCAGTTTTGTCCAGTCACCTTGTTGCTACCAAGGAAGAGAAATACATAGCTGTTATGACTGAACACGTATCGGTTCTGCGTTTTCCTTCTTTTCTTATTATTTCATCGGGAATATTATGAATTACATGTAAAAAATAAGCGGTCATTACAACCAAACGAAACTGACCAGCTAGTTGAAAAAACTCCTTGACACGTTTCCTTCCCAGCAATTGCGTCAGCACGTAAAGATTGATTAAATCTATAGCAAATCTTATTGCTGAAAACATCGACCTGACTTGAGAGTGAAATGCAATGGTAGTATCGTAAAAGGAGCTCCTCTCGTTTTGTCATCATTTGTGCGAGAAAATTCCCATAGTTCATGCTTAACTAGCCTCTTGAGTGATTTGTACACCATAACTAAGTCATTCCTTTTCCTTCACCGCTCCCAAGTCCTTATGCCACTTAACTTTTTTCGCTCAGTTTCCCTAGAAATTTCCGATTACGTCATCTGTGATCTCAGCATGAGGTCATAATGCTATTTTGGACACTATCAAGAGCATGGATAACTTTGTTTTCAGATCGGTAGAAAATTGTTCGTGTGAGTCATGCAAGTATATAAGAATACTAGTGAAAAATGTGCTTTTTGGTATATTAGTGTGTGGCGTTCGTTGATGCACTTAAATAAATGTGGCACCCTTCCTTGAAGCCACCTCTTCAAGAATTTTTTATCCAGTGACGTCAAAATGTTGGTTCTAAAGATACTTACAAATACCCATATGGAAGAGTTCACAAGCGAGGTACTGCGGTAAAATTCACCAGCCTGCACGGCATGTTGATAAGTAAAAAGGGGCGTCATTTCACTTTCATACCGTTCTTCTGTTGCTTTTTCTTTGTCGCAGTTCTCGCTTTCCCTTTTTTCCTCGTTACTTCCTTCATGTTGCTTTTGCTTCCGCATTTGCCTGTTTCATCATATCTTGATTGCGCATCTTTTTAATCAGTTTTGAATGGCTATCCATATTCTTCGATTCAACATGGTGCCGGAACCCAACTCTATCCTATTCTCTCTAACGGCTTCTTTTTGACAAATGAATCGACGTAGAGGTGCAATTCCGACCAGTGAGTGTAATTCTCTATCAAATATGCATTCGCGAAAGCATTAAAATTTCCCAATAGCTCGTTTGATGTGCATCCTGATATGACTTTGATTATCAATCCTGAGAGAATCCGTCATTGTGAGAAGACGAAATGTTGTTTCTTTTTACTTACGAGCTTACTCGTGTGTGCAACTGAAAATTGGTAGAAGTGATGGGAAAGCTGCGTGCAATTAAAGAGAGGTCAACTCCGGTCTATTACAGTGAGGTGCAGCAGCCTCGGCTTGATGTCATCGTTCCACCTCAGAATAGTTCTTGAGATCCTCACAAGAGTCTCCAGGAACTGCCCATCATAACTGTATGCATATACTGTGCAGAATTGATAGACTTTTTCATCCCCCTTCTTTGAGGAGATTCTGCGCGAAACCAAGGCACTGGTGAAGTGTTTCCGCACAATGGACTCGTTGCTAGGAGCGCACCTCCTAGCCTGTTACGTAAGTGGTGCATACCTAGCAAAAGTATGGATCCTAGGGTAATTTCATGATTATGGAGACTCGGGGCCATCTTTCTTCAGCTAAGTCTGCGTAGTTTCATTAGTCTGTATAGTTACTATTTCGTGGTCTTTCGGAGAATCTTGTGCGACAACCCATAATAACCATGATTTACTGCATGTGAGCCCACGCTGACGCAGCTGGGGA
>JARK01000008.1:65838-83576 GCA_000688135.1 Ancylostoma ceylanicum
CATCCATACACGTTAAGGAAAAGAGGGGGTGAAAGCAAACATCTTCGTTAAAGCGAAACACAGATTTTGGCATAGTTTCCATGTCCGCTCTCCTCTCTCATGCTTGCTAATGCTACACCCTGTTATCCGCCATAAGGTTTAGATGTTTTTTTTTCTGAGAAAATATATGTTATATACATAGTTGTTCACTTCTTATCCTGAGAAAAACATGGCTGATTGAGCTGAGCAGCTGACCTTTGTTTATGAAGCTCTGACTTGAAATGGGAAACAGAGCACTATATGGATGCCGTAAAACTAAATGGTGTGAATTTCTCGATTTTACAATTTTTTTCTCAATTCTTTCTCTAAAAGGAATTCATACTTCGTAGTGTTTTTTCTCTGTAAAATATGGCTCGCTTGAATGTTTGTGAGATGAGACCGGATGGTTACGTAATTCAGAGAGCGCAATGTGTGCTTTCTAACGTTATCCATGTTTTTTTTCGACATGGAAGTGGATTACATGAAATCGGAAAGGTGAAATCACGTCCACTCTATACTTCCATGAAAGCCAATTTCCAATTAGTTCATTTTCTAAGAAAATTTCCACTGTGAAACTGATCAACAGCTAGAGTGTAGGCGCGATATGCGAACAAGATTAGAAACGCTACACAGTGACTATAAAAGTCCATAAAAAGGCTTGTATGTGGGCAACTGTGGCTCTCGAAACGTGGGACGTTCTCATCCAAGCGAGGTTTGGAGCGCTGCTCTCGCAAACAGAGATCTCGTCCTGATTTTGCATAATCGCCTCATTGTCGTGATTAGCAAGGCGAGATAGTGCTTTATTTCACCTCGAACCGTTTTCGAGAGTTGTTTCTAATCGAAGAAGTTAAATCCAGGTCTATCTCCGACGAGCGCAGAAAAATTAGCCAGCAAACGAGGTACAATAACCTACGGCTCTCCCTGTACTAGCAGAGATGTTGCCAACAAGTTCGTTTTTCCTGACATTTTTAAGGATACCACGAAAGCCGTCGGTGGCATACAAGTGGCGTAAGATGTTGAACTGTATGCTAGATCTGGAACAGTAAGTACTCCTACTGCTGCACAGATCCCTTAATTGAGCTCTTCTCCCTGACCAAGTTGCCTGGACCGCTCCAAGGAAAATGTTGCACTTTTGAGGGCAGATCGTCTCAATTTGCCAAGGAGACGCTGCTTGACGGACTTGAGTGAGCATCTGATGGACATCAGTGGGAGAAATGCATGCATATCTTCATGTGACATCGAAATATGTACCTGGTGCTGCTATATATTAAATAGCTCGTTGTTCCTGCCATTCTTCTCCCGGGAGACTCTTTTTTACCGGACGACTCCATGTGAACGACACTTACGCCATTTTTGAACATTCACATTCGTTGGTTTCGGAACTCTTGGAGCAGAATCGACAGAAAGAAACAAGTCTGTTCCGCTTTGGTCACCGACATAGCATTAGCTGATGGTTACGTGAAGGCATGCTCTCTAATACATTCTTCTCTTTTCTTCGAGGTAAAAGAAAGAGTTAATGGGGGTGTCGTTACTTCCGGGCTAGTTCTCAGGTCCCAGAGCGTGGCTGGTTCAGGCTAGACTGCTGGAATGTGAGGGACGGGGAGGTTTCGTTCTCAGGTGACCCAGAATGTTGCGCCAAATTACCAACAGCTGCTTTGAATTTTCAATGGTTTTTATTTACGACAGGGAAGCCCACATCTCAGCATTTTGAGCGAAGCATGGTTTTACTGTATTGTATTGTATTTGAGTGTTAATATGCAGTGATGGAATTCCCCATCAGGTCAACAATGCCATTGACCTTCTGCTCATTTTCCTTCCCAACAAAACTAAATAGAGGGAAAGTGGTCGGCGCTAAACAAACGCGTTTATGGAATGAGCCACACATTCCACGTTATCTATGAATCGTAGAGGCATTGAATGCGTATGTCTTCTACACCTACAGAGGGTATCTGATGTACCAGGTTAGCGCTTCATCCTCCCAGACTTCTCTTGTATTAATTCACCGACCCCAGGGGGGATGTGTGGCCTGGTTGGCCAGGTTGGCGATCGAACCATCGATCGTGTGCGTGGCAGTGCGACTTTTACCACTGCGCCACACGCGCCCTCAACAAAGCAGAACTAAATATTTGTTGCAAATACACAAGGCAAACTTCGGCTGAACATGCATAGTGAAATATTTACGCTTCCAGGAATTTTTCATGGATTTGTTTCGCACGCTCTTAACTTTCGTTGCGCCATTGCAGTAATCAATGAATTCCATTTAAATAATTTATGTTGTGCTTTGTTGAAAAATTGTTAAATTGCAGTGCATTGCATGATGTGGGCGCGATGTCAGCAATTTTGGCAGTAATGTGGGAGTATCGTGGTATGGTTAAGTCAGTCTCGGATGGACTAGCAAGAGCTGGGTGTAGAGTCCAGACCGTCCTATGAACTCAAATACTACTGCACAGTTGCTCCATCCAAACTCTTGCTATGGACCGGAGTTTTCATGGTCCAGTTCTGTTGTTAGGGCGACCAGAAGGTGTATCCAATACGCTCTACCCATTCGGACAAACGCGCTCTAACGGATACACTGGTGTGTTTTAGATACTCTGCTATCCAATAGAAATGTATCCGCTAATACGTATATCCGCTTGTTCTGCTGCAGGATATTTTTATCCGCTTGATTTCTATTTGATAACGATCTATTTCATTTCCTATTCTTGTTGTCTCTCTTCAAAACACCTCAACTGTGCCATCAAATGATAATGTGGACGGATTACTTTTATTGGATAAAGGCCTGTGGGAATTGATTATACCCGCTGCGTCTTCCCTTGCAATGTAAAATGTACTGGGAAGGGCCACAGGATCTTCATCCCGACTCAGTAGACGCTCAGCTGCGATAATTGGATGTGAGGCAGGTTCGAGTGGATTTTTAGCTCTTGTTCATGCTGATCCACGTTTTTTTATTGTAATTTTCTTGTGAGAGGGGAAAAGGGATTTGTCTCGCCCAGTGTTGGTGATTCTGATTGAGCGACTGGTAGGCTATCCAAAAGAACGTCAGAGTTGGTTTTCGAGCTTGGTTTTACCCTGCTATCAATTCGCAAAGTCTGATCCTGATGATATTGCAGGCTGCCTTTTCTACTGTCACTCATACCCTCCCTTATAGCGTTCTAGTGTTTTTTTTTCTGAATCTCCATCCGATGTTGTCCTGGATTAATGCTTTTCTTTTCCTTCGGATTTAGCTCAACTTATGAACCCAAGCAGATACACGGGGGGGGGGGCACTTATACGAATCATTTGAAAAAAAACCGGAGATTCTTAGGCTATTACGCTATCTCTAGAAAGATTTTTACAGCTTACTTTGATGATAACGTTACGGCAACTTTAGGAGGAGGTGATTTTGCTTGCTCAAGTTTTGCTCTGATCTTAAGCCTAGTACTATGGTGAGAGTGATAAATTGTTCTTGAATAATTAAGATTGGGAAATTCTGCCCAATCCTTTGGAAAAGACGGTTTTGGTTGGATCCAGTGTTTGGCCTATTTGGGCCGAGTTTCTCGAGGTGGAGATGGCAAGAGGGAGAGTGAAAGCAAATGTTATTACATATAACGAAAGGTAACGACTGTGAACAAAAACACCCATTTGTAACGCGCTACAACCCGTCCAGTTAAAGCATAGAAGCATATCTAATACCTCATATCTTGAAGATTGTTAAATACTGAGACAGGACCCGAAACACTCAACATCTTGGACAAGATAATCGTCGCTAATGGTGCTTCTTAGTTTTTGACGTCTTTTTATCAGATATCTCTTCTTCCATCCATTACTTGCAGCGCATGCGCCTTTAAATTCAATTTCTGATAGCCTGATTGAAACCACTGATTGCATATAAAGCAAAATTTCCGGAAATGTGCTATGATGCCTTTCGCTCTGCAGTAGAAGATTGGAAGTGTTTAGCCTGGGCAGATATAGTGATGAGGAAGAGCAAGACTTCTCGGCAACCGATGTGAACGGTTCTCGGAGTTGTTTACTGAGAGTTGCTCCTGGATGGCCGACCCAGCTGTGCCTGACCGCTGATTCAGCGTCGTTCTGTTTCGAGAGCGCAGTGCTTTAAGTGGTGGCAGCATCATCACACAGCTCCTCCCCTATTCTGGTTGTTTCCCTAATTGGAAAAGGGCTTACATGTTGGCCTTATTGCCCATAGCATGTCTGAACCGCGTGCATTTCCATTCTGCAGCAGCAATAGGATATGCGGTCGAAGGAAATATGTGGTTCGATTGGAAGAAGTGCCGCTAAATTACTCACTTTATTGCCTTACTTCGCTGCCATTCTTCTTTATGCGATTACGTTCGAAAACGGCTGATTGAGGACCTATCCCGTTATCCAATTGCCGGCGCTCGCTCACGCATTTCACACCTATCACAGTGAGAACTCGTACGTTTCATTGCTGTCCGTCGCTGATGACGGTGACGACAGCATTTGTACTCCTAGAACCTCTGGAATGAGCTGTGGTTGTGACAGCTCGGATCAGATGTGGCTTCTTCTGTTCTCACATCAACCGCCGTTGTGCAGACTCACTCAATTCGTGTTTTCAGAACGCTGCACAGTGCACCGTCAGTTCCAGGCCGTGTTTAGGGTCACTCCAGCTTTTGCGCGTTTATGATACCATCGTTCGCTCTGCCGTGTGCATCGCAGACTCTGGTCAATGCCAAGTAATTAATTTATGTTCCCATCTAAAAGTTCCCACAACATATGTAGCTCAACTGTGCAGTACTCACTGTCCATCGAGGCTGAGTAAGGACATAGTCTTCGCTGTGTCCTCCTCGTAAACCTCACCTGAACTCGATTCCCAAATGCACCTTTGCACAAAGAGTTTCGAATAAGGAACGGGTCTGGTCGATATCAAGGGAGCATCACTAAGTAAACAAGTCTTACTCGTTATTCAAAACAAGTCACTTCTGCCATCCTAGATATGATCGAGAAATTTGGAAAACTGCTCCGCCCTCTTCACAAATATGGCTTAGAAATGTTGGAGTATTTATTATCGCTATCCTTGAAGCATCTTAACCAGCTGCTAAGGCGTATATTTGACTCTCCATAGTACAGTTTATTCGAGTTTCATTCACCATCCCATGGAAATTGAGAGCATTGTGATCGTGTGTTTGAGAACCTTTCTTCTCTAATACCCATAAAGGTCTTTCTATGTGGCACGGCTGTCACGAGTGTTGGTGCTATATCTTCCGCTTAAGCCATAGCCCTACAACCTTCATCCAGCTTTGCTGCTTTCCCTTTCGATCCTGGAAGAGGGCATCTATTGATCTCATAACGTATTTTTTGTGCAGCGAAAGTCTTTTGTCCGACTTGAATTATGTGGAAATGTAATTCGGTTAGTGTTTGTCGTAGCGGTGCTGGCGAGGGAGAGTGAGTCTTGGAGGGAGAGTGCGTTCGCTGACTGCCTCCCGTGGGATATGGTCAACCGCGCGCAGATTGAGACGCTATGAATTTTCGATTACATTTGCGGCGACTCTTGAATTCGGCACCGCCGTTTTTTCCACTTTTCGGCGTACTCGATGAAGCGCTAGTAAGTGTTAATTAGCACTCCTCTCTAGCAACAAGGGCTGCGTTCCCCGGGGTCGTCCTGGGGACAAGCACCTGAGGGCTCTATCCATTTGACTCTCACGCCTTGCTCCACGCTAATTTGCCACCCTTTTCAGCAAGATTGACCAACACTCGCAGCACAGCCCCGGCTCCCACACCTCCTCAACAAGGTCACACGACAGTGGCGTGGACGATGCATCGACCAAGAACGCCGCTCCGGTAAGGGACGCTCGACACTGGACGGCTCACTCGTTTTTTTCGTGCTAAACCGCGCTCATCTCACAGTAACACGCACGTGCACGCTTTCCTTTGCCGATTGGAGCGAGATTCTGAACTTTAGAATTCCTGCTTTAGAGCAAACCACTGTCACGAAAGACTTCACGTATGTCGCAATGCAATGTGTCACCAGTACTGGAACAGTTGCAACAGCTGATCGTCTCGGATGAGTGGGTCGGCAAGGAAACTTCACCGCAGTTCCATCCTCAGCTTGCGAAAACTCGGTAACGCAAGCATTTACGTAGCATTTGCGTCTTTGCTGGTTCTTAACAACACTTCATTTTTCATCAGCTCTCGAGAAAGCCAGCGCCTGTCCGACCTCGGAAGGACACTTGTCACATCGTCATCGCTCAAAGCCTACATAGACCTTCTCAGCAGCCATCACAGACAGAGCATCGCCTCCTGGCTGTACGGCAATACGAGCCAGGCCCTGAGTCAACAATTCAGGTAATATCGCTTTTCTCGTAGGGTCAAACAAACCGACGTGGAAAAGGGAAAGCCTTGTGACAGGTTCTTTTTTTTTTGCCTATTACGAACACCACAGATCTTTTTGGTTTTTTTTTTTCGAAAAGGTGACCACTTTTAAAAAAATAAGAAACAAGCGCACCATAAAACTACATAATATGTGATGAAGGGCCCAAGTCCCGGAGGTGCCAAGGAGACCATGCATCCGGTCTAGTTCAAGCCCCGGAACCGGGTTTGTGTGTGACGCAGCAGGTCTACTGCCTCATCCTCTCATGCTCACCTGAGCATTCTTATTAATTTAGTCTTATTACTAATAAGTAGAGTCATATTAGTAATAAATAGACAGCATGGTTAAAGTATTAACTATTAAACTATATTATTATTACTATGTTATATTATTACTATTGAAGTACCAACTATTAACTATTATCAGTACTATTAAAGTATCAAAGTATTATTATTCCTTCTCATCTTAGTTTGACAAGTAACCGTTGCTGCTTTTTTGCAAACTTTCGAACAAGGCTCTATGTGACAATAAGTAGTATGTATGACATTGTAAAGCCATGCTCATAGTTTTGACAGCAATAAGTACAGGAACTTCAAAGAGGTGACGAAAAATCGGATAGCGAGGCAAAAAAAATGGTTGCCTATATTGACACAACTTTTGATAAAAGTGATTCAGCTCGAGTCATTTTACCTCATCTGGGACAATGATAAGATTCATTCAGCTCTTTGGAAGACTGATGATTTTTGATGTGCTTATCCAGGGGTACCTCTTGAAATATGCTGGAAAAAGTGCAAGTATGTTATCCTAATTGTGGCTCCACGTCATTTCCAGAGCTTGGTGGACGATTTTTGTCCTCCTTCGTAACTTTTAGATTTAATACGCTTGCATAGGGCAAAACGTCATAAGTAATGAAAATAGACAATTCGCACAAAAGGGCATCCATATAAAAAAACAGAAAAAAACGGGCGAGTACAAAAAAAATGAGAAAGGCAAAAATGAGACATCGGTTCCAAAAAGCTAGGTAGTTTCATATCTCAACATAACTCTTTCAACCTTGCGTTTAAATTGATTCTATGTGAGACCTAAAGGCAAATTTTTTGTTGTCTACAGATACGCACTACCAGCACGAAAGATAGATGATATGGCTCTAATGTTGGTTTTCGCACGAGTCAGAGTGATTTTATATGGCTCTCACCGTATTCGCACTGCACTGGCATTGAACCTGTTGTTGAAATACCGTGGGGAAGGATACATTTCTATCTTCTTAGCATATGGATCATTTTGATAGGCTTCGTTAAAACTCCACCACCACCACTGAAAGCTATGGTTTCCGTCTCAGTGATGGTCAAGCAGGCTGGTGATGAATAACCAACAAACACATGATGGACTTTTTCAATTCCATGTATGCTGTCATACTCATGCGTATGTAAATATTATGCTGTGATAGGAAGTATCCAACACTATTACATTGTAGTAACAAAAACTACGAAGACGGCATCTGAAAAATACTATCAAAGTTTGAAGAGCTATGAAGAACTGATTGAGAAATACGCTAGGGCAGCGCGTTTTCGCTTCGGTCCGAAAAGCCCTTAGTGGTCAATTATACTTATCTTAACTAGGCACTGTGTAGTTTAGCTTATATCATTCATTTAAATTGATGTTACTCCTTAGCAGAGAAAGGAACTAGCCAAGAAAGCGCGCAAATGCACTAGCTTTCCTTCGGATTGCTTTGCTGAAAACTAATCTGTCCAACTTCTTCCAGGTTTCCTGAAGCCAATGTGTACTGCTCTGAGCCAGAAGCTACACTGGCCCTCTCTGTTAGGAACGGAATAGGTGAGTGCTTTGCCCCAAACTGATTGCTATGGCTTGGACCAAAAGCTTTCGACTGTGATCACTGCAGGACATGCGATTCGCCTGGCCCTCAAGGACACCTATGGCAGCGATTACATGAACAACGGATGGAAAGCATTTCTTGAACAGGTAGAGTACGCATCGCTCTGCAGCAGACCGCTGCATGCTTGGTTTTCAGCACATCATAAGCATTTTCCCGCAAATAGTACTGAACCTTTAGTAGAGGTGACTTGTGCAGTTTAGGGTGCTCCAGTGGTTTACGTGACACCCGCCCTTCACATGGATCTGGCTCCATACATTGCCTCGGAGTTCGGCATTGCCGATGTTGTGCTGCTACCAAAACTCGAAGGAGACATGAGTGAAATTGAAGGAAGAATTGTGAGCAGCCTCAGTATGCCCTGGTTCTCATGTTGAAGTTTGTTTTCCTAGGACCACCACGCATTTGAACGCATACTGGATGAAGATATCGCAGCAGGACGAAAGCCCCTATTGGTGGTGGCTGTAGTCGGTTCGACTATCCTCGGCCAGAATGACATGGTTTCCAAGATCCTCGAGATCAGGAAGAAACATCGCTTTTGGCTTCACACTGTTGGCCAGGTGAGCTCTTTGCTATCATCTTGCGCCAGGTTTTGAGTGTCTGCTCTAATTGAATCATCGCCTTTATCTTTTGTAATACTATTCTATTCATGGTTTTCTATCATTGAGGACTGCTCAGCATTTTTTTTTTTTTTGAAGAGAATATATTTGTAAGCGCACAATTCCGACACAATGCACATATTTATTTATTATTATTTATTAATATACACAAAGTGCGCTAAAGAAAGGTAGACCACAAGCACAAGATAAGAATTGAGAAGCTCTCCAGATCCATTAAGGAAAAATATTAAAGGTGTATCCCTGTTGTACAATGAATATGGCAATACTTTCACACAAAATTTCTGCTGTGCAAAATCAGTAAGGCATCATTGCAATTCGCCCACAACTGCTCCCATAAGCAGAGAGGATATCAGGCTACCCGTTTGTCCTTTGAACCTGAGCATTTTCCCATATTTTGTGATATTTTTGCTCAAGTAGGATGAAATCGTAGGTTTCTTCTCTGTCGGTTCCTCGCAGTATCGGACTCCTCCTTGTCTCAAGGTTTTCCAGCAGAAAATAAGGAATTGGATTCACGTAACAAAAATATATATGTAACATATACTCAGAAATCTATTGAATCCAGTAAAGGGAATGTAGCAAAGACTCCTATAAGGTCAGCATGCATCCATTTTCCATTGTTGAGTGTATTTTCCAACAAACATCCGTAGTGATGGACAGAAAGTTTATGCGCATACAGTGCTGACCTTTCGTTTAAAAACCTTGGTGGTAGATCATTGAAACTAGCACACACATCAATTTGCGTAAATATAATAATTTGCTTATTATAATTTCATCTCGGCAGTAACCACTCATGACCGAATCGGAGCCCCTGAGGGGCTCTGCTACACTATCTCACTATGTGGTCCCAGGCTAATTTTCAACCGGAAAGGACGAAACCACAGTTCATACTAATCCTCACGATTTTGTCCGAAGCTTTCCTACATTCAATTTGTTTTCATCTATCAATAGAGTTGTGGTGATGGTTCATACTGGACGAATTTGCACAACATTTTATGCCGGTTGATGGAGCTGGCTAGGGGTAAGGTCATAAGTAAGGTGTTATGCTTGAGCAGATATTTCTCCCGATCATGGAAATCATGGAAGCTTCATAATTCTGTGTTTAAAAGATAAAAAAAATCATGAAAAAATCATAGAATTAGATGTTTATTCATGGCAGGTACACAATTTACTGCTGTTTCTTTTTCTTAGTTTTATTGCTACTATCCTCTATCACAGTTCGAGTTTTCACCGGTTTTTGTTCAAGGGCGCACCACTGAGTGCATTCAAAAAAATAAATAATTTCATATCAGAGAAAATTGAAACGAATATCCTACGTTTAGATTTACAACAATTCCTGTAGTAACTGTCGTGTTTGCTTGAGCTCAAATATCGTTGTACTACGTAATTGATTCTACATATTCCTTTGTTGAGCGTGTATTTCGCGTGACACGAGCTTTTCGCACTGCATTTGACTCGCGCTTGAATTCCGTTCTGCATTTTCTCGCTTGAATCGAAATTTTCGTTGAAATTCCACGCGCAATAGATTCCATATTGCATTTTTTGCATGTGATGAGATACAATAGTTCAAAGGCAGCACTCGCCTTGAGATGATTTGAGTTGAGTCACTTACCGTGTACTCGGCTGCTAGTGAATCACAACGGTACAGAAACGGTAACGGATGAACACAAAGACAACGGTAACGGATGAACACAAAGAATAACCGCATACCTGCGACAATACTGCCGTGGACACGGATGCGAGCATGGCCTTTTTGTATCCGCCGCGCCAGTTAACGCTGTTGACTTGGTATGCGATGCGCGTCCTAGCATTGTGCATAGTATAGTGTATGGAGTATTGCACACACAGTGTAGTGTGGATTAGCATCTTGAATTCTCATCTGAATATATCGCTTGCAATTCATTGGACGTCGCATTTTTTTATATTTTTTTCTGCCACACAATTTTTGCAACTTTTCCTCTAAGAACTTTTGTGTTCCAAATTTCGAATTGGCTGGGGTAGTCGCTGCCAAGTGGCTTCGGCTTGACTCAGGTTCAAGTGTGAACGCCTTGAGTTGTGACTTAGACTTATGGGGGACAGGCTGTCCTTTCTGAGCGAGATACTTGCCCAACCGCTATTGTGATCTTCACCGAGAAGACCCAAAAAATTGCATCGCAAAAAATGCAGTGTGAGACGAATTGCGCAAGAAATTCGAGCGATTATTTGAAAATATAATGCAAAACTGATGTATGTATCCCAAAAAGTGCAAAAAGTGATGCAATGTTGAATACAGTTGGCATGGAATTTGAACGAAAAATTCGCTCAAGGCGAAAAAATACCCAGTAAAATTCAAATAATCGTTATTAAAACTGAAGAAAATCTGATTCACTGAGGAAAGCTCCTGCCGGTATGAGGTGTCTCTCCACCAAGGGAGAATTTAGGAAGAATGATTTCGCATCTTTCAGTTATTACACATGATCCGTTCTAATCCACTGTAAGCAGCACCGCTCCTAGATTCTACTGATGTCCGATTCTCAAAATTGACTCTGAGATGAGACACTGCCAAGAGTTATATTTGTTGTTTTATGTTAAATTGAACGCTAACCTGAGGAACCTCTTGGAAACATTTAAAGGGAGGACATAGATTTTCCTACCAGGTTTTCCAAACATTAAGCAGAATCAGTTGATATGTTTTTGCCCTTTTTTAGAGCTTTTTCGGCCTCAGTTTTTCTCTTTTTTTTCTAAGGTACAGAGAGAAAGAAAGAGGAACTTCGAATTTCAGCTCACTTGCTTTCGTAGCAGGTCGTCTGTGACATCTAGATGTATTAGCTCCATTGTAGAGTGAAGCAATGTAGGCAATCTCCTGTGATGTAGGCATAAAAAAGTCCCACTGCAGTTAATAGTCATGAAATAATCGAAAAGTCGCAAACATCGCGTTTTCGATTTTTTGAGTTGTGTGTTTCTCCTGTAACACTACAAGCAATCGAAAACACTTTACGTAGCCAGGAAATTAATGCATATTTCACATTTTGGTTCTGATGCAACGTTTTCGCTATTGGTACACATAGATGAGCGCTTTTTGAAACATATTCTCTGTTTTTTGGAGGATTCCTGCAAGATGGCTCACTCTGAGCTGATTTTTGGAAGTAACACCCCCAGCGATACCCAATGCTGTTATTCAAGTTGCGACTGCTCTGCTGCGAAAATCCTAATCCCTCTCAACCAAAGCTTGTTTTCCTGGGTTATATTCCAAATTTCGGCATTTTTCGAAAGCATCGTTCAGTTTCCCCAGTTTTCTTGTGCGTTTCAGTGCAAATGAGTGCATTGTGGGCATTTTTCCGGTTGTGTTGGGTTTTCTGCCTTCTCAACAGGGAACTAGCCACAAAATCGCAAGATTACATGGAGACAGGTGCCAAGTTTCACATGGCCAAAACGTCGCTCTGGGCGTCCTTGCTTGAGAAGGGCGTTTTCCCTTCTACGAACGCCTAGAAATTTGGCATATAAACAAATACACTGATATAAAAACACAGCTGAATGCCTAGGTTTTCGTTTCAGAGTGGTCTGCTAAAAAAACAGTGGTGATTCTCGAACGCCTATTTTTTGCAGGATACCAATTGGCCAGAATTTCTTCCGAAAGCTGGCTTAAATTACGATAACTTTGCAAGCAAACAGTTCGGTAGCCATCCCTAGGGAAACTATTGTATGTTTTCTGCCTCCCCCAATTCTAGTAGACATTATTTCTCAGAGGAATAGCTCAAAAAAACATGACGACATAAAAACGGCGTTATCCTTCCTCTTTGCTTCGCATTTTTATGATTCCTGGATGTTAGGACCTATTGTTACGATAAGCAGTATTTTCTGCCAATCAAAATTATTGTATCGTTTGCCGAAATCATCGCTCAATAAAGTTGTGGAAAAAAATAAGGTCGCCATGAAAACGGATAATTTTTGCACCAAATGGATAATTGCATCCATAAGTACAGTGTGTATCATAAATATACGGGCACCCTGAAAATGGCGATATCTGCTTTCACACACATTCCTGACAAAATCCGCTGCAACCAGTGAATTCAGCGTGCCCGAAAACCCTGTATCACCGCCAATTAGCTTCAAAAATGGGAAAATTAGGTGTAGTCCGTGTTTGGCCCCGTCTTGCACTGTATCATAATTATACGGGCACCCTCAATAAAAAATAGATAAAATCATCCACTCATCCGGAAATTTCTGTCTTTAATTTGCAATAAGTATTGGTAAGGGTTCCTCAGTTAGACCTCCAATGTGGCAAGGATCGGAGCCTTCTGAGGCGGGACAGGTGCAGATATGGGCTCTTCACATTGCTCACTTTAGCAGCCAAGCATCTCGACCAGAATTCGAGTGCCATCGACTCTCTGGTGCAAAAACCGTGACTTCTATGGTCTGAGCGAGAAACTTGAACGGTCATGGAAGGTGCCATCATAAGATGAGCGTCGGGTAGGACCGGTGGTTTCGAACACCATAGTACACATCATCGGAGTTCGATCCAATTATCGACTCCTATCTTTTGAACGACGATATGGAGACGGATAAAATAAAACGGCAAGATTGTCCGCTGTCTCCTCCAACATGCTCATAGAGTCACGAGGTCTTATAAGGCTGCACCGCTGCGGTTTGCCGCAGAGAACATGACGACACACTGTTCAAAGGTGCGCATAGTATCTCTGAGACTCACGAAGACTAGAATTCGTGTCCAGGTGGTGTTGTTTGACTTGAATAAGTTCAACTTGGATGGTCTAGATGGAAATTGAAGCAATATCCGCAACGAGCCGCAGTTCTTCAGCAGGCGGTATTTCAGAGGTGACGCAGTCATGGTGTAGAGCGGCTGCTGTTTGACTCGACATCGCCTTTATTTTGACTTGAGGAAAGTCATCTGGCTACAGTGGAGTGTTCCGCGTCCAACTCTTGTTCTTCCGGAACCAGCGCAATGGAATTCTGCTCATTCTCCAGCAGAACAACGCGACCATCCACGGCGGTCGTTCGAAAACGACATGGTTTATGGACAACACTGTGACTGTTATAGCTTCTCTTACCTGCCAGGGCTCCTACTCTGACCGTAGGCGTTAAAATCTTCCATGAGGGCGAAAATGGTACTTGAATCCCGACCAATACGCTTGGTTGCTGAAGGTTGCAACGTGACGAGCCCATATCTGCGTCTGTTCCGTCTCAGAAGGCTCCGATCCTTGCCATATTGGGGGCCTAACTGAGGAACGCTTATCGTCACTCATTGCGAATTTGAGACAGGAGATTCCTGATGAGTGGATGATTTTATTTATTTTTTACTGAGGGTGCCCGTATAATTATGATACAGTGCAAGACGAGGCCAAACACGGACTACACCTAATTTTCCCATTTCTGAAACTAATTGGCGGTGATACAGGGTTTTCGGGCAAGCTGAATCCACTGGTTGCAGTGGCTCTTGTCACGAATGTATGTGAAAGCAAATATTGCCAATTTTGGGGTGCCCGTATATTTATGATACACACTGTAGTTCTCAATGGTGTTGAGTTTTGCATAGATCCTTCTCGAATTCCGCTCTCGAATCAGAAGTATAGATTGGGGTATTGATTCTGCAATAATCGACTGTATGAAATGGCTGACGTGGTGAATATAGATTATCAACTTGAAGGCGGCACCCACGAAAAATTTAGTCACCCAGGTTTTAGCGCAATCTCGAGTTTTTGATTATAAGCAGTATAGACAAGGAAGCCACTTGTATCAGAACTCATGGTAAAAAGGTCCTCGGATGCTACCAGTTTGCTGTGTTGTAGCGAGGTGGCCGAGTTACGCTGGTGAAGTAGATCAGGAAGTCGATAACGCTGCCTTTATTGGGTTGCAGGAGATACGTTCCCCAATCGAGGCCGGTGCCGTCCGCGCACCGCTAGTCCTCTCGCTATCTGCGTCTTCGATCTCTAACGGGTCCCTGTACTGCCTCCACCCACACTCCCCCTGTCTATGCTCTAGCCCCTCGCGGCCGGCGCAACGCAAATGGGGAACGTATCTCATGTAATCTCAAACAAAGAGGAAATAGAATGATCACTATAGAGACATACCTCGAAGAAGGAAACAAAACTTATGGTCAAGTACTATGACCTAACAAACAGAAATTCCAATCAAATTCAAAAATTTGGAATTTCTGAGAAAAAGGAGGGATCGTACGGCCTAATAACAACCGAAAGAGCGTAGAAAAAAGAAGCAGACGTAGAATAATCAGCGCACCAAATTTTGAGTCATATTTGCCGTCGTGGAGTTTAACATTTAAGATTTCATTCGAGTAGTGCGGGTAAACAAACACGTACTCTCAGATTTTTTCTGGATAACTCTATTACTTCAGCAAGAAAAGCAGCTCAAGGTTTATGAAAAAAAAGCGTTTTCATCTCCAATTCCCGGACAACTGGAGCTTTTACAGGCAGTAGCCGCCTTGACTCTTCGCGAACCGACAGAAGTGCTCGTTCACGTCCTCACACAGGTTGACAGCGTTACGCTTCCCTTAGCCCTCTGGTTGGGTATTCCAGCAGCTCCAGTCGTTGTGAGTGCATTCGCAGTTTGTCACTAATTGAAATACGAGAGTCTGTTGTCTTTTACTTCCACATGGAATTCCATTAAGACACTCCATAGAACAGTAGAAGGGCACAAGCCATCGTATCGCGAGAAGCTGGAGACGTTACCATGGTGGGTGGCCACACAAACACTCACAAGCAAAGGAATCACTGATATTGTCGAGAACGCGTACTTACTGGTAAGAGATCTCCTTTCATGTACGTGGGATGATTTCTAAGGTGTTCCATTCCAGTGCAAAGTCATGTTGAAAGGACTGTCGTCTTTCCCGCAGATAGAAATAGTCGGAATGGACAACGCTGTTGAGTTTGCTACCAGGGTTTACAAGAATCAGTACACCGCCCCCACAGTTCTGATATTCAAGTATCGCTATGCTGCTGCAAAGGAGGCGGCAAAAGTTAGCTATTCATCACTCCTCCTCAATTCATTCGTTTTTGCACTTTTTCTCGTATTAGCCGAACTTTTAAGGGAATAGAAACCACCTCTCCTCTCTTTTAGGCTTTGCGGGAGTTGAGTCAGAAGCCAGAGGGCGAGTTGAATCAGGAGGCGATTGCACATGCCGAAAAAGTCTTCAGAGATGAGGCTGAATATGGTGACTCGCTCAATTCGTGGGTGAGAATTCAACAAAGTTCTTAGTGACTCTGTAAGAGGATGGCGTAGTCCTAATCTTCTATTTCCAGCTTGGTCAAGGTGTTGTGGCAGAATGCCAGTCCCTTGGAATCCACGTGATCGAACTTGGAGGCACCTATGGAGCCGCCTTCCGTTTCTGCCCCCTGGAGCACGCAGCTGGTGAATGCCACTTTTGATTCGAACGAACCTCCTCACAATTTGTCCCAGGCTCTTCCTTTGAATCGTTTGGCTTTCTCGTTGATGTCAAAAACCTGCACACCCTAATCCTTTCGCCCTTCAGCGCTATCGTCCCATGTGGATCACGTGCAACAGTTCGTCCGATTGCTCGGTGGAGTTCTGAAGATTGTCGACTCCACTGTAGCAGCCAGAGCAAGTTTTGAGAAACTCAAGAGTGAATATCCATCACTCGCATTGCTTCCGGTTCACAAATGGGCAGGAGTTGGTGCAGTTTGGTAGGCGCCAGTTTTGCACCGTTTATTTCAACGCGAATGATAGCACGGCTCAGTCAGTATCCTCATTTAGCTATGTGCCCTCCTTAGTCAAGAGCAAAACCCCTTCGGACTGGGATGACAAAGAAAAACAACAGGTAGATGATCAATCCATATCAGGACTCTTCATTATTGATTTTGCTTTGCAACAACGTCATTTCTATAAAATCTGTCAAGATATTGAATATAGATCAAGATATTGAATATTATCACGCCCGTGGAGTCATTTTAGTATACTTTGCAGATCTCACACATGAACTTGGAGCTCGTGCATCAGTTGCGATCCGTCGATTCAGCGTTCTCAACTGGTGAATGTGCGACCTTTGGCGTAGGTTCATATGATACGTACATTTAGATTTTTACAGAAACCTACCAATGCACGGCGTATTTTCGTATGGAAGTGTCATGCTACACTCATCTCCAAACGGCCAGGTGAATACGGACCAGGCCGCGACGAGGAGTGGCACTCTGACTGTCTGCCGCACTCCTCGACCGAGAATGCTTTGACGACGCTCTCTGATGCGCCGTGCCCAATACTGCCGCGTCGCGGCACCCGTCCGTATTCACTTGGCCGTTTAGGGTTGAGTGTATGTCATAGATGTAAGCATTTCTGGGTTGCTTCTGTTAGAATCAGGCCAAAATGGAGCCTTTAGTGGCGGTACACAAGGCAATCACTTCAGAATTACGTAACAGACAGGGGTGATTTTTGAAAGTGAGTGTATGACGTTCCTGCTCCTCACCACTTATGCCGTGTCTTTATTCACGTTTGTTATTCACGTTTGTCTTGTACTTTCGCTATCCTCACGTACAAATGCTGAGTTGCTCGACTTTTCTCTGATTACCAAAGTATTACCCAGGGCCATCCGGAGAATGTTGTTTCCACGCAAAATTTTCAGGCAGAGGGAGTCCAGTGGACATTGTTCGAGAATCGGGGTCATAATCAGAATGTACTGACAAGCTTTCCAAAATTATCTTGGTGTATGAAAAGTACCATGTATCAGCTTTTCATTATCTTTTCTAAGTGCCATGTATCAGCTTTTCATTATCTTTTCTATTTTCCAGTACCACTTTTTTCCATTATTCCATTGAACGTTAAAAAGTTCTGGATACTTGCTTATTTTGGATTTCCTTTTGTACGGCTCCTCCTATGCCGAGACCTCACCTTGTAGTCACACCTCCTCTCCCCCCCCCCCCCCCCCCCC
>JARK01000008.1:99565-109739 GCA_000688135.1 Ancylostoma ceylanicum
GGGGGGGGGGGGGGGGGGGGCAGTATGTAGATGTACCAAGTCAGCGCTTCATCCTCGCAAAATCCTCTGGTACCAATTTACCCACTCCTTGGAAATTAGAAAGGGAAAAAAATTTCCACTTCTATCTGACCAACATACGTGGATAATCTTATTTAGGGGTCGTGGATTCGATGATACTTTCCTCTACTCTACTGTTCACCGAATCCACTTACTGTTCATCAGAATGTTCTCAAGAACTTGAAAAAAAAACACTTCATACACCTTGACTAGTAGAGTTATCGAGCAATGCAACCACATGGACAGAATGCTGTGCTGCATATCGCGGTTCCCGCTAAAAGCCATCGATCCATCGAAAATCCGAAATTCCATTAAAAGACATCATTCATAACTCCTTCCATTATTCATGACTCCTTCAAGTTTTTTTTCTCCTTCTCCGCAGCGCCTGTTCCGCTCACTCGCAGGATTCGCTCTGCCGATTCTTCCATACAGTAATTACGACTCTGGACTTCGTCTTTGATATTTCCTTGATTCCACATATCCCTGAATACTGCTTCTTTCCGTAGTTCTTTCATGTCTACTTAGAATATCACGGTTCCTATGCGTCCGCGAAGTTAAAGGCGACTCGTGTAGGCCGAATGTTTAGGGCTTACTTCATCACCATTCAGCAGATGCTTCCACTAGCAGAGGCCATCAATAGTCGTTCCTAGTCCCATTAGGTAAGTCATGTTATTGATTTAATTTTTGACGGCATCACTGCTCAATATACTTTGTGGTTATATATAATGATACCTTAACTATCTATTAAACCGCAAACGTAGCTCCGCTAGGGTGTTGTATTGCCCCCGGCTACGTCGCTACCCTGTTTGAGAACCCTAGCAAACGCGTTCTTACCCGCCCCTGCACAACATCGGAAAGAAATCGATGAATCGATATTTTCGTCAAGTACGCTTGCCATATTCGTGTTTGGCGTATAGGAAAACGCAGGTGGACATGCTCCCACTGACCTCTAAGCTAGAGTGGGAAAAATCGATAAATTCAATGGGCAGATGTCATCGAAAAGGGTTGCCATGTTCGTGTTCAGCTCATTGAAGAACCCTAGTAGGCATGCATACACCGACCCCTGGGCAAAGAAAGCAAAAAAAAAGATCAGTAAAATCGCAAAATCAATGAACAGATACCCAAGTTCAAAACGCTTACCATATTCTTGTTCGGTGCGTAGGAAAACCCAGGTAAACATGTTTTCAACGATCATTAAGCAATAGTGGAGAATCGATGAAGTCAATATCTCGACGCTGCCGTCCAAAATGAATGTCACGTTCGTGTTCAGCGTATTGAAGAAGCCCAGGGAGGCATGCTCGTACCGATACAGCGGGAAATTACTGGAATCGGTATAATAATCGTCAAGCTAATTAATAATTCCTTGTGGGAGCTAACCCATGACCTCCGCTAGCTCCTGGTGGTTTAGTCCCGATTGGTTTATCTTCCGAGATTTCTATCCGGATCGTACAAAAATTCTTAAATACATGTATACAAACACAAATTTCCACTTTCATATGTACGTATATCTAACGTAACAAAATTATAATACTTTCAGTTACACAATATTGACAACGCACTCCTTTTCATAGTCTTATTTTCATTTTGCTTAATGAACATTTTTCACCTGAAGCCTCATCATGACCCGCACCCAGTGAACTCCAAACGGTCGTAGACAAAAGGCGGAAACGCGGCGCCGGCACTCTGGTCGTCTGCTGCCCCTCCCGATGCAGCGAGAACTCACGGCGTATCGCTTTTCCTCTGCCCAGCAGGCCCGCTGCTTCGGTGCAGCAGACAACAGAGTGCCCGCGTCGCGGTCCCGCTCCTTGTCTACGGATAAGCTAAAAGAAAGGGCTCGTTAGTTGTAGAAAAATATTGCACCCATAGATAGGCATACGCAACCGCACAGTAGGTCTTCAAAAATTTGTGGCAGTAAAAAGACCAGCAACGAATATTTGGCGTCCGCTTCGCGCCTTCCGTTGTGTGCCTTTTGAAAACACTCATTCGGTAACGGAGTGATTTTACCCTTATCACCTTGCCCGAAAAAAAACCTTGACGGTTTTGAACAAGAAAGAGGTAGAGCCGCCCGTAGCGTAAATGGCACAAGTGCTTTCGAAGAGAAGTCTTTGTTCGGATGGAAATCTGCGGAGCGATACTCTAGGTAGTTATCAAACAGTCTAAATCATCGTGTTTGGGATTCCAGTCAAAACCGGTTTGTATGGCAAATGTGTTTTGCACATTTACAGTGTTCACTTCTAACAGATCTGCTCACCGATTAGCTGAAAAGATCTAGAATATGCATAATTAGACCCAAACTATGTACCGACAGGAGATGCAGTGTAAGCAAAATATTAGGGGGTATCAGGTTATAAGAAAAGAGAAGTGAGGGGAAAAGCTATGACGGGGATATGATGACAAAGCGAGCAAAACTGACGAGTGGGCATGACATGCAGCAAACAGTGGATTTCTTAGCAAAAACTGGGCCACAACGAATTGTGCCGTTGCCATTGACACTGGTATTTCCTTTAGCTGAAGTCAAAATTCTGCTCATTCTTGTGGCGTCTGCATCCTTAGAAAATCTCGGACAGATCCGTACGTAGTCAAGGGTGACGTAAGTAAATCACGGTCCAGCTCTGCACCTCGAGAAGAAAGAGATTTCATTTTCATACATTCAGCGTCATACTAGTCAAAATCAGGTTTCCACGGCAACAAGAATTTTTTACATGATCAGACCTTCAAGGTTAAATAACTAATGCGAGTATTTTTAATTCCTGCCGTTGATCAATTCAAAACATTCATGGGTGAAACACTGGCTCTGATTGCTCCTCTTTTCATATCATTCCTGCTTGAAACTGTGACTGCGCCCAAAGTTACAGACCAACGGTGTTGTCTTCCTTCTGAGCTATTTTCCCGGATAGGTTACATAAGCCATTGCCAAATCTAAAACCTAAAATAGTTTTGATTTGGTTAGGCTTAGACGTTGATCAGACCATAACACGCCTTACTAGTTTCTCAACTCCACTCGATCTTTGATAATGACATGTGATATTGGTTACGTAACACTTGCATCTCTTTGTTCGATAGGACGAATAGTGTTGTATTCTTAAGCCTACATAACCACCACTAATCCACCACTAATGATCCACACTGGGTGACTGCCACAAGTATTTCAATTTGAAATTTTGATGGGCAAAATAGCTCCACTATCTCGGCATTCTTCTTCCTAGTTTACAGAGTCTTCATATCAAATGTCTGGAATATTCCCATCTCTTGGCATGTGCATCTGCTTCGATTTTTACGATCTAGACGGACAACAATGAGGAATAATCGTTCCTGAGAATGGTACCTCCAAAAGGTCTGGCATACAAGCTACGCCTTCCCCGAAATAACAATACTTCATCGCTGATTCACAAAAGGAATGCATCCTCGAAAGCGCAAGCTCTTTCAGGGCCGAATCCAACGATGCATCAGCACACACTCATCGTAATACCAATGATAGAGATATATCAGTTTGCAAATGATGTTCGGTGTTGAACAACCGTTGCTCGATTTTCTATGTAGTGATGTATCTTCGGATTGGGTGAAGCGTTGAGAAGAAAATGTGGATCATATTACCTGTTCACCCCGTATTGTTTTTGCAATTAGAAAGTAATTTTCGCGCTGAAACATGGTCGGTGTCGCTCAGGAAGAGAGTTGAAGAGATGTTGGAGATAAAAGGGAAGCTGGACAAGGCGGCATTCCAAAGTTGACTGCGCAGTTTGTCTAAAACTGCTCTTTCTTTCACACATGGAATTTTGTGCGCTCTCGTCTTTAACTACATATTGTGCTCTGACTCGGACTTTTGACATTATTCATAGATGACTTCAGAATTTCTTAATCCCTACAATGATCCAAATGACCAAACTGAGAAAGAGAATGTTACTCGAAAAATGATCGGCGCATCCCAACTCCTGTGTAGTGCACGTTAATCTCCCAACTGTGAATGTTCCAGCAGAGATCGCTTGCCGTTATGCTTATGTTACTGAATACTATCCTTGAGGTTACCTCTAATCACCTTGAAGGACATGTACAGGCCTTCGAACAAGAACCACCTTGTTGTTACGCATGACATTAGTCGATAGAAGTTTTCTGGAACTAACGGTCTATTCAAACACCTGCTCCTCATCCAGGACCCATGAGCAAATTTGAGCCGTCGGAGACAAATGTCATCGAATTCTAGTTAATAAGCGGTAAGCTCTATCGCTGCCAGAAACGGCACTTTTCCCATGCCAGCATAATTCACCGGATTCGTGACCAGCTACCCATTATTGATCACAACAACTCAACTACACTGATTCCTATGAGGAATGCAAATAAATCATGGGATCAAAATTACAAAAAGAAATCTGTTTCTGGAACAGAGGGTCTTCCATGTGCCATGTAGGGGGAATCGATGATTTCGGCGAATCCTAGCTTCATTTGGGAAAGCGAGGTGACTGTTCTGCCAACTCAGCGAGTGGTATACGAACTTGTTCCCTTCAACAACTTCACAACGAGTCTGTACATCTAAGGGACCTTTCTAGGAAGACCATCGAAGCTCTTGCTCTCAAAAGTCGAGCGGAGTGAAGGCGTTCATTGGCGACACTCCATTGGCCACATACAGTGGCGGCCACATATTTAGCACACCCACGATTTTGCCCGACAGAATTTTTTTGCATTTCTCAGCCTTATGATGAGCAATCAAAACCAAGTTCGAGTATGTGTTGAGGCACTACGAGGGCTTCCTTCCTGTTGCTTACCATGGGCACAGAGTCCGTTCAAACTGGATTAAAAAATAAAAGTTCAATTTAGTCGGCTTTCCTGAATTCTGTGTAAAATTCGTGTATCTCGCTATGGAAGGAAATGAAGTGGTGATTCAGATTGAGCATGTTTCCCTTCAACATTTCCCTATAAACGCTTTTACCGGGCTCTACGCACCGGCTGGAGCCAGAGACAGAAACAAACTTATCAATTTCGTCAAAAATTTCATTTTTATGAATCTTGCTAATAAATCAAGCCCCGGAATCTCCCTTTTAGTATCTGATTGTCTGTTAGCAACACAAATCGAGAAAAAATCCGCGGCTGAAAATGCCTGGTTTATCCTTGGAATCGCCGCGATTCCTTTTTTCACCATTTTTTCATTCATGTTGATTATTTTCGATCTGCCCTTAGGTGAGAAACTGCTCATCGAAACTTCTATAGCAAAGCACGCAATTATATCGAGTATAAAATCACATTTTACCCAGATCCAATAAAGTCATCTAGGAGAGAAACTGAAACATTTCCAAAAGCACTGCATTTTTAGCTCTCAATGCGTGCAATCCATCCAGAAGCATTTTCCGGAGCAGCAAAGTTGAGGCAGGAAGGAGAATACGATGCCTTATCATATTCTCGAGTATTGCCCTGATAGCTTTTTCCAGTACTGAAATACAGATTTTTAAAATTCATCAGTTGATCGCCCAAAATTGGCAGCGTGCTAAATATGTGGCCGCCACTGTACATATTAGGTTAATTCATAAGGTTTGTCTCTACCATCAAAGAAGTATGTACTTTTCCGTACGTACTTCTCGCGATCAAAACTCCCTCATAATAAATACTTATACACAAGAGGGAGTGCACAGAAGTTATTTACAACATGCCCAATTATTTCTAAACCAGAAACCGATGCTTTGCCGGCGTCTTTTCTCTTCTAAATTGCCAGAGGTTCAAAAAGCATTACCGAGTTAGGACTGGTTCTTGCAGGCCTTGTTGGTCTTGATGGACATTTCTGGAGAATGTGGTCCGCTCTACGGATATTACTTGCAAAATTCATGACTCCAAGGAAAACTGATGGTTCTGTAATTCAGTGAGAGGGAGGACCGCCATTTCCAATGATGGTCATGAAAACGGATTATAAGAAATATGAGAGAGAAAAACTTCGGCAACCCCTACTACCGCTTTAGCCAGTTCTAAGCAATGTGGTTTCAAAAAACTTTTTCATTGAAGAACGCGGAACTAGCCAGTATGTGGGTGTGGCCTGAGAATAGGATTAAAAATGCTACATAACGCCCATGAAAGAAGGCTCGGATATAGGATCAGCGTTGGTTTGGTTTCCTCATCTCAGTAAAGTTGGAACAGCCTCGTTCTCTGCTCTGGCAAACAAAGATCTAGCCACGGTTTCTCGTGACCATTCCATAATCATCATGTTCAGCAAGAAAAAGCAAAGCCTTATCTCATCTCGAATCTTTGTCAAATGTGATTTCTTTCACTGTATTGCACAGGAATTGCTAGCTGAGCGCATTTGTCGACTGCTCTGAAACTTTGCGCAAAACTTTTTTATATATCCTTTAGATTTTCATATCAGAAATTAGTGGAGGTTCATCCCCAGAGAATACGATTCACATAGGCAGAAACATTCGACCACGACCAAGAAATAAGCAAACGCTCTACATACAATGACTCATGCCGTATGTCGTCGATTTCACAACCGAATTGTTTCAGTTAGCTTCTTGTTGGGCGTTCCCTTTACGCCTGTGAGCAGTAAGTATGTCCGCCTTTGAGCAATTTTCAATGGCAATCGCGTTTTTGCCGGAGGTTTCCACGATCAGATGAAAGGTGTTTCCACGGGAAACACAAGGTTGATCCAGCTAGATTTTCTTACCTAATTTTCATACCGCTAGGTGTAACTCGCGGATTTTGAATAAAGATGTAAAAAACAGGAATGTAAAAAAATTGATGATCAGCGATCTATCTAGACATGCTTGAGCTTCAGTTAGTGTAGCGGCATATCACTTGTTACCCACTAAATGCAACGTAGCAGCTGTAGGCAGGTATCAAAAATTATGTGAGGGATACTTCACTAATCCGGGACCGCAATGAGAAAGATGATATCAGTGGCGTATGGGCAGAGTACAAAACGAAACCAATGAATTCTTCTATATGGCATGTAAATCATGTTACAATCGGTTGGTGTACCTTGTCCTTCGTGAATTCCTCTACAAAATCTCTTTATAGCACTAAATATAACATTGGCGAATCGTCTGCCATAGCTATACAAGCAGTTAGCACTACAGAGAGGGGCAATTATTCATGTGAGAACACGCGCTCGGGCATATGGCGCCAGCAATTGCGGTAACGAAATCCAGTAACTGGGTTAACAAGCGCGATGTTGAATGGTTTGAAAGTGATTACCATTTTGTGTAATTACTCGTCTAAGAATCCAATATTATGTGCAGCAACAAGGTCACGCGTCCACGTGTGACCCACTCGGGGTGGTCTCCAGCGGTAGACCACCCTCCGCGATCGCACGTGAGCTATCAGCCGCTATGCGATGTTTGCTTACGTTCTTTCGCATTTCTCACTACATTTTCCGCTGGTCAGCATTACGGCTGCAGCTGTGCGGGTCCCGTCAGCCTTTCTCAATTCCGTTCTTTGTTGTCCCGTTCCTTGTCCTCGAAAGTAGTGCTCTCGAGTGGGCCCATGATTTCACTCAGAAGTTGTGTCCTTGCCTCGATGCGGATAGCGATTATTCAGGTGCGCTGACAAGTCGTGTTTCCTCCCCCGCCGCCCACAGAAAAAGGGAGCGCGTTTTCCCAGCTGATCTGATAGCGGCGGCTCGTCGTGCTGACCGCTCGGAACGAAGCTACACTACTTTTTCGCACCGTTCGACCTTGTCAGTTGACAGTCGGCTTATTTTCGCCTCGCCCTTCCAGTTCTCACTCCACTGCGCGTTTTCCTCGCTCTCATGAACTTGGTGACGTATCTGGTTTACAAACATCGCTCCTCGCCAGCGACAACGTGTCTTGCGAGCAATGTCCTTTCGTCTGTACTGGTTTTAGCCTCACGCATTGTTGACATTTCCCTCCTGTCAATATACATGGCTTGTACGTACTCTGCTGTTTTTTACACTCCCTCATGATTCATCTTGATCAGCTTTAGAGCGTGGATTGATCTCACGATTTTTGGTATTTCGGCGTTTTTGCCGCTGTCTTTCACGCCACCTATAACAGAGGAATGAGGATTGCTTAACAGCGCCATTACCCGCCCGGTCAAGAATGGTACGTTCCACCTCGTGGTCCCTTCTGCTTCTTTTTCCTCCTATTTGGCTTCAGTACCATCATGAAGTAGGGAAATAGCGAGGAATCCAGGGTCGGAAACAGCTCGATTCGTCGCTCTATTAGTATGCCCAGATAACGCCGTCACCACGTAGTGGGAACGACGGACGCATTGATTGATTCTGCGATAACATGAGTGAATAGCTGCTCCCATAGCTCCCCACCCCGGATCAAATGCTGTTTCCGCAGCCGAACAGCTTTCCATAGCGAGTTTCAGAGATCGTCCCATGGGGAGCGGCTGCGATGTGATCGGAAAATTTGTTCGAACAAGCCTGACAGTGTTGTTTTGTACGTTTTGAGTGGTAAATGTTTACGAAATTATTGCTTCTATCGTGGGAGGATGAAAGTACGACTCTCTAAGACGCGTTCCTAATGTGTCTGAAAAACTCATCTATGAGCAGCCAAAGAGACCGATGGTAGATAAAGCTTTCAGCGCTTAGTTTATTTATTTATTTATTTATTTATTTATTTATTTATTTATTTATTTATTTATTTATTTATTTATTTATTTATTATCCCATATACCGTGGAAGTGTGCCAAAAACACGCTCGAAACTAAAAAACAGAAGAAACAGAAACAGGGCTTGACCTGGTTCAAGGATGGTGAAATTTTAGCTAACTAAGTTAAGAAAAGTATTTATTGGTGGCTCCACAAGGATGCTACTCCACTGTTTCATCTCATGAAAGAATTTCAAAAGATTTCCCTACATTTCATTACATTAATTAAGTCCCTCACATAAATCCATGTCATGCGTTCCCATCGCAAATTGATACATAAACATGCCATTTTTTGAGCTTAACAAACCTCACGCTGTCTACTAAAACCTGATTCTTTCTCTAATTATTTTGAAAGATCAAGTTTCTTCGTTCGTTTTGGAATCACATTTTGTGTAGCAATTTGGAATCCCATTTTATGTAGCAAACGCACTGATTCAAAAATTACTGATAAAAGTCGGCTCTATGTATGTCGTTCCACGCGCCTTTCCCGGATCCTTCCACAGCTATCTTTTACTAACTAAGAGCATATGTGCATCACAAGATTACTTGTTACTTTGCAATCGAAGTTGAAATATGTCTTCAGTCTAAAACGTTGTTTTTATGCAAACTTTGTCATTGTTCGATTGCATTTTCCTGCACGAGAAGGAATTTTCTGGAGACGTCACTACGTCGCTGTCATGGTTCAGGTTCTAATTTGGAGAGCATACGCATTTCTCGGGTAGATCTACCACCATGGTTTTATTGGATTCTGACCAGATTACTTGGCCGCGAGCTGTCTAGTGCTCTTCCATCAAAAATTTAGGGACTTCTCATCCAACAAATTCTTTGTGATCGTTCACTAGCATATTCAAAGATCACCACACAGAACTTTGTCTTTGTGCAAGAAAAAGCAGTTAACACTGCGTGTCGATACATCAAATGAAAGATGGGCGGAGGGTGGTGTCATCATGATGAGAGAGGAGAGTTCCAGTCTCTTTCACTAATTTTGCGTATTGGACGAGGTCCAAGAAGACCTAAGTTCCACCAGGTTGCATTGCTAGACTAAAGTCCAATATGATAAGGAATATGATGATGTGGTGGGACTTACCTCATCCTGGACCTCATCTAATACACAAGATTAGTCAGACAGTATTAGTGGAAAGTAGGAGAAAGCGGGACCGACTAAATGGAGACTACTCATTCATGCAAAACTTCATTTTGCTCAGATCTAGCAGGGAACAAGCTTGACATATGAGGGGAATTCTGGTGTGGTTTGAAGCAGTGTCGTATGATTTAATAAATGAATAGACGACGCTCAAAAATATTTTCCATTTTTCATGACTCAGAGCTCAAGACACTCAATGATGTCGCAGAGCGTGGCGCGCAATTGGCTAGTGAAGAAGTGATCGCCTATTTTTGAAGTGTTTTTCTTTTCGGTATTCTAAGTTTCCGCTTGGTTCTACCCATAATCAACAAACTTTATTTTACTATTTACATAGATAAACTAAGGAAAGAATGAAGGCTTAGCTTCTGTTTCGTACTACACGCCC
>JARK01000008.1:110564-140425 GCA_000688135.1 Ancylostoma ceylanicum
CCCGGCCACCTTCTGCGACCACCACTGCCTTATACGGAACAGGGCTTCCCCGAGTACTCCTCAGTTAGTTGAAGGAAGCCCTCAGTTCAATAAACAGAATGAAATAAAGAAGAAAACTCAGCTATCAATCATGTCGACAAGCAGGGCTGATCGCGAGCAAGAGCGGCGAATACCAGAGTAGAAAAAGGAACGACATCCCAACTTTAGGCAATTAAGCCAAATCGTTTAAGTTAGCCTAGATGCCACGAAAACCTGCTCACCCAGTCGATTGAGTTTTGGGCAATCAGATGGTAAACTCAATAGAACCAGTAGTTCTCAGAATTAATGATCTCTCTAGTCCTCAACCAAATGTAACATGAACACTGGAGCACTGTCCTGGTAAAACGTAAGAAAATGGCCTCCCAACCGAACGTGACTCGAAAGCAGAATATGCTCCTTTGAACGCAAAACACGTTTTGTTTCACTTGTTTTTGCCCATCGTAGGAACCTAAAGGAAGTATTTACTTTCTTGTTAACTCTCTGAATTGGAAAAAGTAGAAATCATGTTGCATTCACAGCACAATTAACAACATTATGAACCAGGAAAACAAATCATAGTTTGAAGTTTTGTTTTTAACTTCCTCCTAGGTGAAGCTTCAAATCTCCGATTTTGGCAAACAGTGCAGCGAAACTTTACGAATCCATCAAACTTTTTTCTTCTTTTCTAATATGTATATAGTTTTTCCCTCAATGTTTTGGCATGCTTGGCCCAGGGGCTTGGATCACGTCCGTAATCAATTTGCCGCCTGACTCTTTTTAATTAATTCATTTACACTCTTTTGATGAAAAAAAACCGTAGCTCTAGTGGAACTTGTGATATTTAGTGTGCTTCATCGTAATTTAATTTTCACTTAATACGTTTACAACATGCTAAAAAACAAAGAAACGGAAGGAAATCCACAAACAGTAATCAGGATTAGAAGAGAAAAAAATCACATATCATCAAATTGAAACACCTAGTACCGAACCCTTCTAGAAAAAAAATGCTTTTCTCAATATCGAACGTTATCATTATAACGAATTAACGGATAAACGTATTCATGCGTAACGACCAACTCTTTCCTGTAACGTAACGAATTAGTGTACTGAAGAAATTTGAAGTTTTTGTTACGCACAGCTTTGTTCCAACCATAGAAACCGGCATGTTCTCACTGGTTTCGGCGCGCCTAGGGGTTGTGGTTGGTTCCAGCCAAATAATGTGGCTGCGACCCTACGAGCAGTTTGGGGCTAACCTAGGTTTTCAGAGAAGATCAAGCCTCAAAATAGTGCGTAGTACTCCTGGGAAATAAAAAAAACGCCTTTTCTCAGTTGCAATTTTTATTACAGGATTTGATTTTCAGAGTTTCATTTACGAAGAAAATATCGAGCGGAGGCCGCTTCTACTCGACGCTAACTCAGGTATCCCCGTCTTTATTATAACATATGACTTGGGGGATGGTATGGGTGGTATGACACTGTGGGGCTCGGTTTCTTGTTACTCTTACCGCATTACATCTTCAGACTCTTACCAATCGCTGGCCGACGGTGAAATGGGTCAGGAGAGGCATGTGCTGAAGATTCGCACTGGAGACGAAGTGTTAGAGCTGTACGCATACAAGTTGGACAGAGCAAAAACGGTAAGTGAACAGTTCTTACTCGTTTTTGCTTCTGAGCCGTCACCAAGATTGATATAGCACTTTAATCGGCCAACGTTTCGGCTTACTCGCCTTCGTCAGAGTCTGGAAAGTAATGAACAAATGTAATCCACCCTCACAAACGTCTCATCGCCTACAGAAAATTTTCAACATGTGTCAAACAAAAGGCAACCGTCTGGATTAGAAACTATTGTATCAACAGCTCTTTGTATTTTAAATTAGTCTGAAGCTATGAAAGCAGTCCTATGGACAATGAGTACTGAAAAAGATGATTTTAATTCGTTCATCTCTGTTGTTCAGTCACTGATTGCGCTATGAATATGACTCGTAAAAAACGTGTTCTCTCAGCACTGTAGAGAGGTTTTTCACATTCACTTCCGCTTTAGCGATTTTTCGGCTTTTTTTCCGAATTCTGATTTGTAGTAGTCAAGGCTGTGAGCTCTTGGGATCATCATAAACAGCACACAATTTGTGCAGATTACCATTTATTCCCATACATCTTTTCGTAATTTCCAATGTGCCCTCCCAGGACTTTTCGTCATATTACCTGCGATACGTATCGAAGTGGTGCCTTTAAATTTTTGGAACAAGATTCATGGAGTTCTTCATAACCAGCAAAGCAATGGATTGGGGCATAAGTTCGAGCGGGTTTTTCTTTTCACTGCTGTCTTTGACCAGCTACGTTAATCTCCCCGCAAATCAACTGTTAATTGGGGGACATTGGCGGTAAATACCAGTGCCTCCGGGGCAGCTCTGGTGGGTACGTGTTGCAGGATTTGCTAGCATCCGGAAAGGCCTTCTGAATATTTTAGCAGACAGCTATTCCACCCTAATTAAGGTTCTCTACTATGCGCTGACCATCTGCACTTTGGGCCTCTTTCGACTTCTGCTCCACTGGAAGCCGGACTGGTACATCAAGGTGAGGGCGACGCGGTGCGCTCATGAAGTGGCACACTACGTGAATGTGATGTGAGTAACCCTGCGAATTCTTCTGAAAAGTCTCTTCTCTTTGAGAAAAAAATTGCATTATTCACACGTTGGCATTCCAGCGACGAACACAACGTCGAAGCGTTTCGGCCGATTCGTCTTTACACTTCGGCTTCGAATGGAATCGTTCCACAAATTCCAACGGTTAGGACTTTTCTCCGCTAAGGATGTCAGATTTGCCACCCGTTAGACATGTCTGTGCAAAAATTAGGGTAACGGAACAATGGAAAAGGTGGACGTAATCCGATATTTCACATTTCGGAAGCTAAAATATATTTGGAAGTCTGACCTAGAAGAGTGGATATCACCAGCCGATCTCGATGGAGAAGTAAGTGGCAAAATTTACCAAAGTAACTATTGTAGTAAAGTAACTCTATTTCTTTTTCTCATGTTATAAGCTACTCACTCCATATGCATTGTTGATGTTTTCCAGATCCCACTAAAGTATTTTCATTCCTTGTCGGAATCAGGGACAGGTCTGTCCGAAGAAGATGTCGCCTGCCGACGGCTGACTTACGGATCGAACTTGATTGATGTCAAGTTGAAGCCAATCCTTGTACTACTTTTCATTGAGGCTATTTCTCCTTTCTATATATTCCAAGTGTTTAGGTAAGTGATGCAAGTTACTAGTATTACGCAATGTTCAAAAAATTCCATCTGGGGCTGCTGGTACAGTTTCCGTGAGGCTTCGATCAATCAAATTCTATTGTGTCAGAAACGACACACGCATCATTCAGAACGGCTTGCAAACACCAAACATCTCATCTTATCCTTATTTTGAGCCAAAGTCAAAAGAAGAATTCATTTCACTGTCTGAGGTACCCTTTAGTGCGACCGATTCCAGCTTCCTAACAGTCAACGTTCGTATGTCGTGCGAGACTTCCAAATGAGAGCTCGATTTTTCATTAGCTTCCATTAGCCTCCAGTTTTTTTTTTTGCTGCAGTTTCTTCCTTGGACATTAATTTTGCTCCATCTCGTTTTTTCACACTTTTTCCCCTTCATTTCTCCCTGGGCATAGTTTTGTTCATTGTTTACTATGTAGTGAAGAAGCGTCCCTGGATTCACAACATAGCTTGAAGAGGGAGCCTTCTCATGTATTCAGAGTGATATCAACCCGGATTCAATTTGAATATGATTTAACATAAATTTAGATATATAATGGTACATACGTAATTTTTACAGTAGAATTGTTTCTGAGAAAATTCGATACTACCATGAACAAAGGGGAACAAAAAAGTAGAGTTTGGTTAAAAGCCTGTCATGGACGACTGTACGACTGTAGCAACTCCCATGAAAGATTCGGTCTCATACGATAGCCTAGCAGTTGCTCTTAAAAACAACATGTAGTCATAGCCTGCTCTTTTGACTTGGATTATTGCCTGCCAACCCCTCTCTTGCTGTCATTTTCGTCAGTGTTCCGGGATTCCAAAGTTTGGGCCCATTTTTCGAGATACTCCACAAAACTCGTGAAAAAGTACCGTCCTAGGCAGGCTCAGCTCACCCTGCGGCTGAAAATGGTTTCCATGAAGCTTTGCGAGTAAAGAAGTTTGATAAAATAGTAAAGCAAAATCGACCTAGAGTAGTAAGAAAAACTATGGACAGGAGCCAGCGCAAGCTTGAAACTTCTAGATACCCTTGTACAGTGTTTTTTTTTTTGCTTAGATTTTCCCCATTATGCTATGTTTCAATCGAATGGCGGCAAGAGTACGTTTCGAGCGAATTTCAGTGTTTCTATATGGTTCTCTGATCATTACGAGTATTACGCTTCGATCATCGTCGTCATGTCTGTAATGTCCATCGGGATTGACGTTTATCAGACAAGGTCAGTCTCCTCAGAAATCACGGAAGACCCTTTTCGGAATTCCAAACATTACGAACATCGAGGTATTTGCAGAAGTCAGGAAAAGAAGTTGCGTTCGATGGTTCAATCGTCCAACGAAGTGGATGTTCTGCGCGCAGATGGAGTGAAAACAATCAGTAGTGAGGAGGTGATCTATGCGTGTTTCCATTGGTTTTTACGCCCACATTCAAAGCAAATATGAACATGACACGACCTCAGTCTGATGCGGTTTTTTAGCGGTGGAGCGATAGCGTTTGAATGAGCAGTTATTCAGGCGCAGAGAATTTTTTCTTGGACAAACCTGGGTGCTTCTTCCGAATTGCTTCCTCGCAGCAATTCCAGAAAAATTGCTCATTAATAGCATCATTATACCAATACTGGCACCGACGATTAGCCTAGGCATTAAGTTAGACAAAATAAATCGCGATTACAGATAACGCTATGACATCTGAAGTATACAGCAGTTTCGAACGAATTAAACAAATTTGTTAAAATTTGAATATTTGCTCTTATGTTTAAACATTTGGAAATTTGAACTTGCAGGAAGTCCTAAAACTCAGTTTTTTGGGAATTAGAGGGTTCAGGACTACTAAAAAAATCGGTAGTTCCCCAAATTTCAAAGTCCTGAATGCACGAGAATGTTGCTTGTTTGACCTTTCGAAAATCCTAAATTTGGGAACAAAAAAGATGCTAGGACGCGGAATTTGACTACTCAGCACCGGCTCTCTTTCATAGAGCGCTCTTAAGCATTTCTGTTTTTGTTTGATTGGGGCAAAATCCTTCCCAGAGTGTGGATACTTTTACCTATATCCTATTGTATTTCCCTTTACATAAAAATGCTTCAGAAAAATAGAAACACTTATGGAAAGGTCGGAAAAATTCGTTTTTTTTTAAATTTTCGCGATAAAATTTCGAGAGCTGTGCAGAATGCACGTGTGTGCGACCTCTGTTTCTCCCAATCGGGGAAAATCACCCGAGTAATCCTCATCTTTGCCGCTCCTCTGCTACTTTTTCTTCCACAGCTTAAGCTCATCAACAATGGGTAAATATTGTTTGCGCATTTCAGTTCAAGTTATTTTCAGCTGGTTCCTGGCGACATTTTCCTTGTGCCTGCTCATGGAGGTGTGTTGCAGTGCGACGCGGTGCTGATGAACGGAACAGCAATCGTGAACGAGAGTATGCTTACAGGAGAGTCGGTCCCCATAACGAAGGTGAGCCCTCCCCATTCGCGTTGCCCATTTTCGTGAGCCACTTGTTTCTTGCCGTCGCAGGTGGCGCTAACAGCGGTCCACGACGATGACGAGGATGAGCGTTTCTCTTTTGAAAAACACTCAAAGCACATTCTCTACTGTGGCACCAACGTGCTTCAAACAAGGTATTATCAAGGGAAGCAAGTGAAGGTGCGTGCGTGCTTCAACTCGAAGCGTTTGTTTCGCAAATAAATCCAGTGACACATATGGGTATCCAGGCCATCGTGCTCAGAACTGCGTACTCAACTCTCAAAGGACAGCTGGTCAGGTCAATTATGTACCCCAAACCGATCGACTTCCGATTCACGAAAGATCTATTCAAGGTGGGTAAAGCTTCCTGTGCATGGTATGTAGCTATGCTAGTCTTGAACGCTATAACCTCAATTTGTGACAAATAGAAAAAAAAGAAAAGTCAGCAGTGTCCATGGAGTTTGGTTAGCTGCAAAATTGAATTCCTCTGCTGATGCATAAGTCATATATTTTACATGAATTTTCCGCTTTCACTGTTATTGTCTTCTCTTTCCGCCTAACCACTCGTTTCAGTTCGTCGCCTTCCTCTTCTTCATCGCGCTATTCGGTTTTGCCTATACGATTGCGATTATGGTCCAAAGAAACGAACCGTTACGGAAGATCATCGTCCGTTCCTTGGACATTGTGACGATAGTCGTACCGCCTGCATTGCCAGGTGGGGGATACGCGCTTTATGGATTCCAGCAATTCTAAAAGCATCGAAAAGTTATGCGGAAATTCAGCTGCTATGTCTGTCGGCATCATTAACTCCAATCTGCGGCTCAGAAAGAAGGAAATATTCTGCATATCTCCGTCAACCATCAACACATGTGGAGCAATTAACGTAGTGAGTTTTCATTTGATCCTGTTTTGCTCTTTGCTTGCAGATAACAAATTCATAAGCGTAAAGACAGCACACATAGTGACTTTCAAGTCCAAAATTTGTAATGTATTCGAGCCTTGACAATAGTCCCGGGAATTTTTGGAGGATTGGATCGCCGAAAGCACCTGCGTTCTCAAGGTATAACGAGTCACATAAGCACGCTATCCCCCTATGAACCAAGAATCCTCCAAGTTGCTTGTATTGCTTTGTAGCAAAATCAAGAATCGGCCACCTAAGAACAATGCTTTTCCCTTAGCGGAAACAGAAACCTTCAGTGGGCATGAGGATAAATTCGCGTGAAATTCAATAGTGTTATTGTCGGATTCTAACCTCTTTTTAAGTGCTGCTTTGACAAAACTGGAACACTGACTGAGGACGGTCTCGATTTCCAAACACTTCGTGCGGTCATTCCTGGATCAGAGCGAGAACCACCTGAATTCACTGAGGTGAGCGTGTGAAGCATGAGTTCACTCCTATATGCTTCCCTATTTTCGTCGCATCCTTCAGGAGAAAGCACAGTTGAATCCTGCCCTTCTTCCCTCCGGTGGTGAGCTCGTCACAGCTATTGCCACCTGTCATTCCATCACCAAGTGCGTTTTCGGCGATTATTCGATCTTTGTACATAGAAGTAACGAGGTGAACTTAGCTCCGTTGTTGCAGTCAGTGATATAAGTCTCTTTAGAATAGATGGAGAGCTGCACGGAGATCCCTTGGATCTAATTCTGTTCAATCAAACGGGATGGTCGTTATTGGAGTCAGTGGACGACGAGGTCGATAGCGAGGTGCAACTGTTCGACAACATCCAAGTAATGTTTGGAATATTTTCTTTTTTTTTCCTCCACCGCTAGTTGACAGATTTTATTTATTCTAAACGGCGCGTATACTCGACCAGAGGGTATGCTTCTGGCATTTTACGTACACGATTGTCTAACGTTTTTGGGGATCTTTCACTCTTTCTTCTCACCTGCATAGTTTATTCATCATAGTGTTTTTTAGCCTACGTTAGTGCGACCACCCATAGAACTTACGGAGAAACAGATGTTTAACAAGGAGTACAGTATAATACGACAGTTTACATTCAGGTGAGCAATCTTCTCAATTCTTCCTTCGAATGGTTGTGACATGTAGCGAAAATTGGTGGGACCTCCTCCTGCTCTCTTTTCCTTGTAAACGTTCTCTAGAAAGCTGTAAAACCTCTAGTCAGAGGGATACATGTGACGAAATGACACGAAACAGGCCTAAGATAGCGGATGCGAGAGAAAAGCTGTCGGAAATGTGTTCTTGACGCTCATCCCTGATTTCGGAAGAAGCTAATCGTATTGTTTTGAAATTCATTGCAGTATTCCTCACTTCTAGGCATTTTACTGGTGCTCTGCTCTCATCGGGTTCCCATAGAACCAAATTCTTCCTCTAGAAAAGATGTTGCGAAGAATGAGAGTATGCAATGCAGAGAAGAGGTCTGCTATTCATAAAATGAATAATGTGAAAATACGAAGGAAAGAGTTGGCTGTCGCTCCTCAAAACAAAGAGTTAACTCACTCACACAAAAAAAGCAGCCTTCGATTGCTTGCTTTAATAATGCTGTTTCGTTGTAAAATGACTTGTTTAATGACAGATGTGAGGTCATAGTACTTATGTTTAGTTATAGGGAATCAGTCACATTGGACCTATTTGAAGACATGTACTACGCACATACTTGAGTGGAAATCTGTTATAGCAGGGGAATTTCTTATGTACGAATGAATTCTGCAAGATAGCGCTTTTATGGCAGACTGCTCCGCTCTGTTCCATGCCCGCATCCAAAATAGAGCATGTACCTCACCATTTCGTCGGCTTTATTCAGATTAACCCGTTCTGTATCCCCCCCACTTCCAGAAAGAAAACGGATAAATAAGGAACTTATGTTTGATGTAACTTCTTACATTCATACCCTCAATTCGTGCGTTTCCAGCTCTTCCCTTCAACGAATGTCGGTGATAGTGTCGAATCCACGCGACGACTCAACACACGACATGACGCTGTACTGCAAAGGTTCTCCAGAAATGGTGTTGACCCTCTGTGACCCAGCAACTGTTCCTCCGGATTATGTGGTACTACTGCTGCTGTTTGCTCATAGCAACTTAGTAGTCCAGTTAGACGCACAAATCTGCATGTTCCAGGCTCAAGTGAACTTATACGCTCAGCATGGATATCGTTTGATTTCGGTAGCCAAGAGACAGCTTGAGATGAACTACGTGAAAGCGTGTAAAATTCCACGGAACATGGTTCGCTAAACAATTCTGCCACCTCAATTTGTTAGCTCTTCTTCTTCTGAGAACTTCTGTCGTTGCAGGTTGAAGCCGATTTGACGCTTCTTGGACTTGTGGTGCTGGAAAACAGAGTCAAGCCAGTGACCTTAGGAGTGATAAACCAACTGAATCGGTATGTAGTCATTGGCGCTCAACGTCCTCCGCAACGTTTCCATATGTGAAGACTTGCTTCAGCTCGTTCACAGCGGCTTTGCTGCTCTTTTTGCGCATGAAAAAAAGCGTCTTGTCGCGTTATGGGTGTGCATCTATGTAGGAAAAAATTTCCAAGAGGATATTCATAGGGTGGACCATAATTAAGGCGGAATGATGAAAACTGACGCGAAAATCGTATTCCTTAGAAACTTGCAACATATGATGACATGACTTTTGTGTTCACTACTTCACAGCAAACAAGAACCAGAACTTAACCTAACATTCCTTTCCTCAGGGCGCACATCCGCACTGTTATGGTGACAGGGGACAATCTCCTGACTGCGCAGAGTGTTGCTCGCGAGTGTGGTATCATCCGACCGAACAAATTGGCGTTTCTGGTTGAGCACCGCACAGACATGTTCGATCCGAAGGGCCGCCCATTGCTTACTTTGAGACAGGTGAAGCAGAGTGAACACCTAGTGCATTAGAGGCTGCAATCACGAATATTTTTTGAGGCTGTTTCGAGTTCTGAGAAGACAGTTGAAGGAGAAGAAGGAGACTGTTCTGATGTATCGGTCGAAACAGGAAGAAAGCACTTTTTAGATAGTTGCTACCAGCTGTCTATTTCAGGTTTCTTTTTAGAAAATAATCTTTCGATATCTACAAACTCTCGTTTTCTGATGTTGTTTTTGAAGGGCCCACGTTCGCAGTTCTATCGCATGAATATCCGGAGCTGCTCGAACCGCTAGTAGCGGTGTGTGATGTTTTTGCCAGGATGGCGCCTGACCAAAAACAACAGCTTATAAATTCTCTCCAAGCAGTAGGTTCCAGACTCGTCTCTCCATAAATTTATAAACCTCCCACCTAAGTCTTCGTTCGAGTTATTGTAGATTGATTACACCGTCGCGATGTGCGGTGACGGAGCAAACGACTGCGCCGCCCTCAAAGCTGCTCATGCTGGCATCTCGCTCTCCGACGCTGAGGCCTCTATCGCCGCTCCGTTCACTTCCAGGGTACTTGAGTTATTTCACATGGCTGAGGTCCTTGCTAATTTTTGTCCTTTAAGATCGCCGACATTCGCTGTGTACCGACAGTAATAAGGGAAGGTAGAGCCGCTCTTGTGACGTCGTTTGGAGTTTTTAAATATATGGCTGGCTATTCGCTTACTCAGTTTTCCTCTATCATGTTGCTGTACTGGATTTCCACCAATCTGACCGACTTCCAGGTAATTTCAGCTGTTAGCGAGCCCTTGCATGTATTGTGAGTAACATGTTTATACTTCAATTGATAGTTCCTCTACATCGACATGTTCCTCATCACTTTGGTGGCCGTCTTCTTCGGAAACACTCCGGCAAGCGACATGCTCAGTCCTACACCACCTCCAACTCGACTACTTTCCCTTGCAAGTGTGACTTCCGTTTGTGGGCAGCTTGTAATCATGGCCTTGACTCAGGTCAGAGAGTTTTTATTCTCGATTCTGTATGGGACGGATATGACATAGCTGAGTTGTTTTCAGCTGTACGTTTTCATATCAATAACATGGCAGCCCTGGTTTATTCCGTATTCCGTGCCAGTGGGTGATGAGCAGGAGGATAAGCGCAGCATGCAGGTTGGTATATGCAGATACAGTACTGATTGAAAAGAAATCACCTTCTAAACTTTTGTTAATATTACCTTTTTGGGTAAAGCCTAAATTATTCAGTTTTGGTAAACGATGTGGCTCTCAATATGAAAATATATCCTCTTTTGTTTTCTGTTCGGTACTCCCGTTGTTCTCCGGATAGACCGTAGAGTTTCGACCGAATCAAGTGGAATTCGAATATTTATTCGAATGTTCGAATAAATCCAGTTGCTGACGTATCTCGTCTACGCTTCTCGTTAAAGGCAGCACCCACGATAATTTTCATACTAACAATTCTGATTGTTTTGGGGTCTGAACGATAGTCCCAGTAGTTCTACGCAAGTTGCACCACCAAAAGCATCCGCATTCTCGAGATACAACAAGTTGAACAAGGGATCCGGGGATCCCCAGGCGAGTTGTAGCGGAATGCGAATCAGCTGTTTTCTGCCCCACTCTGTCATTTTTCCAGTGGCAACGCTTGTTTCTAATGCTCATTTCAAAGAGTTCCCCCAGTGATAATATGCTTCCCTCCATTTAGGTCCTTTCAATTGTTATTCGACCATATCATTTTCGATTTCAAGTGACAGTTCCCTCATCAAATTTAGGTTCTAATCTAAAAAAAATGAAGCTTGAGAACTGTGATGTGCATCACTGGTGAATGAGTATTCGGCTAGGATTTTTGAACGGTGGCGAATCATCCAAACTCCAATACGGCTGAGCACCTTGTGCTCGAGCTGAAGTATGACGCAGAACAGAACGGCCCTCGAGACAGGGACGTAGGACCAATTCAGAATGGCTGAAACTGCTGTAGGAGGTTAATTTTGAGGTGTTCTCAGTTGAGGGCTCAGGATTTCTCCCCAACGCACTAATATTCTGTAAGATATGGATCCATTCTTATTGGGAAAAGTTCAATTTGGGCGAAATCTCACCAGTTGAATGAAAGTAGTACAAAATCACGGATTTTCATCTTTTCGAAGGAACGATGTTATAGAAATTACCGAGCATGTAGGGTTACTCGTTACATTCATTCATAGTGACTATCACACCGAAATTATAACTCTTAAGCGCAATCTACAAATAAGATATGAATAAAAGTTCAAAAGGTGGTTTCTTTTGGCCAGTACTGTATGTATGTGCCACTTTCGCATAAGTGGACAGCATTCAAATCGTGTCTGCATCGGCTCTGCTTCAAAAGCACACAACTTTTCGCAGGGTACCGCTTTGTTTTGCACGACAACGTTTCAATACATTACTCTGGCACTTATCAACAGCAAAGGTGAACCGTACAGAAGGCCAATCTTCTACAACGCTCCATTATGCATCACGTTATGTGTTGTGACTGTGGTAGGGTCGAGCTCGTTCGCCTTCAGCTCATTCCTTCTCTAAAAGTCAATTTTTTCATGTGTCTCTATATGTTGTGTTGTGGCCGGCTGGATTCGTCATTTCCTTCTTGGAGTACGATCCGATTCCATTCTTCGAAAACCGGCTTTTCCTGGTGTTTGTGGCTCTTATTTGTGCAGTGATATCCTACCTATTCCAAAGTGCTGTGGTCGAGTTTTTGATACTGGAACTGAGAGAGAAGTGAGTATCGACCGTGAAGTTCTGTTGTCGTTGATTTGCTAAGTCACTTTCTCTACCTGATTTGCTCTCAAACCCTTTCCTTCAACTTCCCACGTTTTCAGATGGTTGCGGCACCGACGCATCCAAGATCCCCGAGCGAATCATGAAAAGTTTGAAAGGCTCCTCTTCGACATTGGTCAGGATCCTGCATGGCTTCGTTCGTACACTGTTTCGCAACAAATCACGAATGGAAAAGAAAGCAATGCCGCTCTTCAGGATCAAACCACGCGGGTCTAGCTCCCTTCACTGAATTTTCTCACTTTCCCAAATTAACTAAAGGGCAACCATTCACATACTATGATCTTGACACTCATCTCTTCTGAAGACATTCTAAGAGCTGACGTATTAAACGGGTAATATCTGTCTTCTTCACTACAAGTCACTTCATGCTCGGCCCATCTACGCGCTTCCGCTGCGTTCGGAATTTTGTTTTGCTTCTCCTGCTGAGCTTTACCTCTCCTTCACTTACCTCCTTTCTGCTTGCCAACCACTCAGCATTTTCACTTTCTGGCCTGGGTACAAGTGCTTGTCTGTTTTGTGTAGTAATTGATGAGTCCTCGAGCGAAGGGTTTTCATCTGCTATCGGATAAAGATTTATCTTACACAACCACTTACCTCGTCTTGTACCAGCACTTGCAGTTCTCAATGCACATAGTTTGTACAAAATTATGACTGGCTAGAAAAATTACATCTTCGTATCCGAATAAGTGTGCTGGATACTAGAATATCATGTTGTTACGAAAATAATTGCAGTTTTGCGTCATCCACTAATGAACTATTATCCAGTTTGAGTAACATCGAGTTAACTTTCTCTTTCAAAGGGTGGTTGCACATACTGGCTAATTCTTTCCATTTGCTTTTCATAGAGTTGCGAACAAATGATGATCCGATGCGATTTTTGAGCGATCATGGTTAGTACCCTCAAACTCGATCACTCTGCACCGGAGGTGTCTAGTAATCTTGTAGTAATTTTTACTCGGAATCAGCTACCCAAGAGATAGGGGGCTACTGATTCGCAAATTTTTCTTCCGGCGTTTTTGAACATCTAGACAACAATGGTCATGGTCGAAAGATGTTCCCTGATGATCAAGTGCTAGGGGATAGTCGTGGAACCTGAACCGGATCCTATCATTCAGAAGTTGAGGGCAGGGACGGTTGCTGACTATAGTGCAGTTTCAAAACTTTTGACTTCATTCGTCAGAGTAGAAAGCTGCAAGTGAACACCCTACGACCTAACTCATGACTACAGTCTCATTCGATGTGACATCCTTTCCAACTTCATCTTTCGCCCTGGAAACAATCCATTTTTTCCATCTCTAACTACTATCGTTGACGGACCATTTCTACCTCACAAATAGAAAATGACACAATCAGGACACAGAGTGGACACATCCGGATGCAAAATGGTTGACACATCACGGGGTATGCTAGATGTGTCAACCATTTTCTGCCAATTCTAGATGAGTCTACTTTGTTACCCGGATGTGTCCACCAGCTTGGACTGACGCATCTCTATGTGTTTACTTTGTGTCCACCATGTGTTCACTATGACTGCTGGAAGTGTCTACTTTTTATCATGGTAGACTCCATTTTATGTCATGGTAGACTCTACTTTATGTCATGGTTGTATCCATCCTGTGTCATGGTTGTATCCACACCACGTGCGAACAGGCTCCTGGTAGTGTCCACCAAGAGTACGGAAAGGCATCAAAATAGTGTTTCCGACCATTTTCATCTTCGTCTTTGTAGTTTTTCACTCGTTTTGGTGCTTGAAACCAAGTGTTACCCAGAATGACCGCGAGCTGTTGTCCTTCGAGGAATACAGTTGAAATATCTCTAGAATTTCTCTAGAATTCAACCTAATACAAGAATCGAAGCGAAAATTCACAAAATAAAGAAAATCAATTATGAACAGGAATCAACAGGAAAACAGCGACCATTGAATTACTCATCATTCAGGAAAATACAGACTAACTTGATAGCAAAATACGTAACAACTAGTTACATAACCGCCACATAACAACTAGTTACATAACAGCATCTATGTACAAGGCTTCTCAGGCCTCCCTGAGAAAGGCTAAAAACGATGGCCAGTAATCGTTGACCAATAGCCACGTGGGTCTTTGTATCGTGGACCTCAAACTTGGGTAATTAAACTTCATCAAAAAAGGTGCAACAACTACCAAAAGGTGCGAAATCACGAGAAACAGTAAATACATCAAAAAAATGTGTTCTAACTAGGAAAATTGATTCTAACCTAGCCTTTCTTGTCGTTGATCCTATAGTGCCGTCAAGATGGACAATTTGTGCTCCTATAAGAAGTCAGTTAGGTATTAACGAGCAATCTAAGTGCGATGAAGAATCAAATACAAAAATAATTCGAAAATAAGGTTACAAAAAATACAAAAGGTGCATTAAAAACCCATAAGGCGTTCAGTGCGATCTATACGATCTATCTCCGCGAACAGCAGACGGCAATATATAGAGGAACAGTGCATTCTTCGATGCTCGACACACGAGATAGACATCAGTAACATCAAGCTTATGAAGAGGCGAGAATTACAAGTATGTTACAATGTCAAGCTCGAACAAAGTACAGCGAGAAAACGTTCATCGTACTATTGAGAATGGAAGATGATGTGAAAATTAGTTATTGAACATGAAGGTTCAATATACTCCCGCACAAAGATGCTGGGATCAGTCCCTCGATGGGCCTGCTCCATACTGCTCCAATTGCCTCTGATATTCGGTTATTCTGGCATTCATCTCCTTTCGCAACTGCAGGGAGCGTGTGAATTCCTCTGGCTTCGTGCAGATGCTAGCATGGTGCGGTGAGTACTGTCGATCTCCATGGGCGCTGTTCTTGCAGTAGAAGCAAGGGAAGCGTCTGTTACAAAACACTCCTCGACGCTTCTCCACACATATTTCGCATCGTCCCTCCTTGCGCAATATCGAGATCCTGTCTGCTACTCGGGTGACCGTAGGGCATGCGTCGGAGTAGTGCTTTCCGCTCACATTACAGTACACACACGTCATAAAGCACTCGCTGCTCTTCATATTCCGGTCCCCAAACTGATGCTCTCTCACCCAGTTGTTTTCCAGGAATCGATCCATCTCTTGCAACTCTCTCTCACACTCGTGCAACAATTCCTCCAACTGATGCTTTGATGCTTTGACATCGAATTCTGGTTTCGTTGCGCTCTGTCTTCTCTTTTTTCCTCATACCTCCTTCCAGAGTGGTCATCGTCCAAATACGATCTCTCTTCCCTGGAGGTGGACCTACTCTCTGCGACTTCTTCTATCTTGGAAAGAGTGGCTGAGTGCCTCTGGTTGATACTCTCCAAAATCCTTAACGCGGTGTTGCTCTGAGATGCGCTCTCTCAGTACCTCCGTTTGTCTCCATTCTTCGTCCTTCAGCTCATCTAGGTCGTGCTGCATTTGTCTCATCACGGTTTCCTCAAACGTTCACTGCGACTCTGACTCTGCCATAGCCTCATCCACGGCCTCCTTCTCTTCTTTTAGAAGAGTATCGAACAGAGTTTTCTGGCTCCTTGCCATTGTGAGTACGTCTCTTCTCTGGTACGTGCAAGTTACCGCCGTCGGCTGAGGATAGTTCGGGTCGCCGGGCTCCGATGGCTCATACGCGGTTCACCCCCGATGGATTGAAGGAAAGCCAGCCGCGACAGCTCGTCGACTTCGCCTGCGGCCACTAATACCTCGTACCAATCGTGCGCAAGGACGAAGAGTTCCACTGCCGCGAGAAGGTCCTTCTGTTGCTGTAGGTGCTTATCGTGCAGTTGACGTAGCTTCACGGAGAAGTGAAGTGCACCGCCCCTTTGGTTCAAGAGGAACTCCTTGTCCTGCGTCAGGCCTACATACTCATATCGTGCATGGCGAGCGGTTGCAGTCCATTCGTGACATCGATACCCGAAAAACTTGATCCTTTCCTGGATTGTCTTCTCAGATGGACGACCTGGAGAACTTGTCACGAGTTCAAGCTTCTTGCGTAGCTTTCTTTTGGAGACGTTTTTCGAGCTCTTCGGACATAGGCATCTTGAAATAATCGCTATTGAGGAATTATCTGCTGTGGTGATGCCTGTGAAGAAGAAGAACCGGTCATTCATTTGTGCAGTCCGGGTAGCCAATCAAAGTTGCTTTGCTTCTGTCTTCGTCCAATCTTGGCGAGCATGACTGAAGAACATTTCTCGTCCCCTTCATGCTTTGCGTGTGTGTGTTTGCTGAAGATGGCTTCTTCTTAGGTGTTGTTGTATCATGTTTTTGGCATGAATTCCATGTTGGAGTACGAAGTGCTGACAGCAACACCTAAAAGCAAGGGAAGTAGTGCAGGCACACACACTGGACGGAAGCGTCTGGAAATAGCATCGTGGCACGGTTCGTCATAATTTCATGCAATAGAATTGAAAGATTGTGTTGCGATCATTCAAAATAGAAAACCAGAAGATTCTAAGCTTTCTGTCTGAACCGATCCGAAGAGCCTTCTTCCGGTTTGTATAAAAAAAACTGCCGAAAATTCGAAACGCGCCGCGACGGCGCCCCCTATACAAGGGTTCTCATAGTTCTTCACATTCAAGATCAAGGGCATCATCTTCCTCGATGAAGAATCTTCCTCATACATGTTTTTGTTGGAGTCTGAAAAAATAGCATATTTCCAAAAGCAAAATCCACAGAAAACGCTAGAAATACAAGCAATATCACGTAATATTGACGAAGAACTTCTCAGATACATTGAAATAGGTGATAATAACACAGTGGTCGATGTTTTCATACGAATTCTTCTAGGAAATCAACATGGTTGACCCCCACTGCAAAAAAAATGACGCCAAAATTGCGTTGGACGCTTGTTAACTTTTGCGGGGATGTTCCCGGTTCGTTTGCATCGCGAGAAGTACCGTAGCACTCCCGCCGGGAGTAGTAGAGTATTCCCCGTCCCGTGAGGGCGAGATATGCATACGAGGCCAGTACGGTCGCCGAGGCAGCCACGGAGATCAACATACTCCTCGAGGAGTAAAGGATAAGGTCAAACAGCTTTTCCTAAAATACAGTTATCCAGAAGTTCCTGACTACCAGCGAAAAGTTTGAAGAATGAATTAGAATCAGGGATGAGCGGAAGTCAGATTTGAAAAATCGGAACTCGGAAGTTGGAAGTTGGAAGCCCCAAAAAAGACCGGGATATCGGAAGTGCTGGAAGTCGGAAGATGGAAGTACGAAGAGTCCAATGTGTGTACTATATACATACAGTCCTTCTTAAAAAGATGGACTGATTGCGCGTCTGCACCATCGCGGCGGGGACTGAACGAGGGATGCGGAGAGAGCATGCCTCAAGTGAGAGGTTGAGTAGGTCCCACCGCGATGGTGCAGTTGCAACACTAGGAAACCGCACTCGCAATCCATGTACATCTATAGTAAGGGAGCTTAGGGTTGGTGTGAACATCGCTAGACTAACTGGCGTTCATTTTGATAGTTCTATCAAATTACTTTCATGGATAGTGGTGTCAATTCAAAATTGAAGGGTAAGTGAAAAATAACGGGTCGCTTAACGGAACCTAGGTGGTTGAGCAGGAATGTGCCAAATTCGTCAGATGAAAATTCATAAGTTTGAAGCAAAAGCTCTTTGGAGTGAATACATTATATTTTACAGAAAAATGTGCTATGGAGAAGAACGTTGAGTACCACAGCACAGTTTTCATATCCGACCTGCATTACAAGAGGGTCTTCTAGGAATTCATCTTGTAAAGTTTTGATACCTTTTCAGCGGTACTCTGTGTGGCTCTTCTTTTTCTTCTTCGAAAGAACTGAGGGTTGCCTGATTTTGATATAACCTAATGATGTTCAGTTAGTTATTATTATGCGTGAAGTAAATAAGAACGGACAAATTCAAATTTTTTCATCGATTCTTTTAGAAAGTGCTAAATGTTGAGCAGATCCTCACTTATCCCTAGTTGAATTTTTGGCAATTTGATTCGGTTAATGAATACACTGTTGTGTAGTAGCAAACCCGCAACAAAAACGTAGACGTTAGAACAGCATAAGCTCATTTCCAGAATTTCAAGAAAAAAACTACAACGAAAGTTTTGGTTAAAGATTGTTGCCATCCTGTATTAAATTCCATCTAAACAGCAAGACTTCTGTGGGAACAGTCCACGTCTAGGAAGAACTTTGGGTCACGATTGCCGTTGTGCAGACAGTACCGGCTAGATCTTGAAAAACTGATCAAAATTGCGTCTCATTCCAAGGTTGCTGCTAATTTTGTGCGATCCAAGACTTCCGAAAACTTCGGGTTTTTTCGCCATTCTCCGGAAGTGGGAAACCGGAAGTCCAAAAAACCCCGGAATATCGGAAGTTTCGGAAGACGGAAGTCGGAATTCCGCTCTCCCCAGTTAGAATACGTATGGACGCGAAGCGACTTGACAAAGCACGTTGGAACAGTTTTGTGGGTATCGATTGGTTGTCAAAAACGGCTGCGACAGCCCGATGGTCGATATGCACCAAAACCAGTACGCTCGCCGAGGCAGCCAACGAAGTTAACATACTCCTCGAGGAGTATGTTTATGAATGTTTTCGGTTGTAGAGCGTTGTACTTGGAAAGAACGTCACCACAAAGCTCAACGACTTGTCACTTCATGCTACCAACCAGTCGAAGAGTTGTACGAGGCGGAAATGAATGAATAACACGAAACATGTCCTGTTTTTCTTTGGTCTATTAGACTTGTCAGATTATGTGTAACTCAGTTGCAACACGCACAAACCAGCAGTCACGTTGGACCAATTTAGTAGACACATCGAGCACTCAAAATTAGTGGACACATCCAGTGCTCATCTTGGGCTGATTTAGTAGATACATCCCGCACTCAAATTTGGTGAACACATCCAGAAGTCAGCCGGCATCAGTTGATGGACACAACCGGGACTCAAAATTAGTGGATACAACCATGACTGTTCGAAAACTGGGTACTGGATGTGTCAACCAACATTATCAGGCCATTTTGACTCCTGGTTGTGTCTACATTTTGATCTTCGGCGAGGCCACTCCCACATTGACTCCTGGTTGTGTCACGGGAGTGATTGGACAGATTTCCCTACTACTAAATTTGAAAATTTTAGTTTACAAAATTTTCAAAATTTTACAAGATCCTGACCCTACATGTGAAGGTCATGTTAGGAAGTTACTGTTACTTTAAGGGTGTGATCCACTGCAGCCTTCTTCAACCTCGTCGCACAGTGACCGCAAAGTCCTCGCATTGTAATTTAGAGTTGATGTCCGATAATCTACTGCAGATGTGGTTAAAAGCAGCGAACAAAAGCACGGTTTCCGTTGCTCCAGCATAGCGCTAAGTCTCACATTTCAAAACTCGCCCAGCAAATACTGATGCAATACAGCATCGATGTTTCCGATCATTTCGCTACTGCAGATCATTTCGTGCGGGCTTCAAAAGCATTTCTGCGACAACAGCTGACTGATCTGGAAACTGACTGATAAACAGCCTTCCAAAAGTTTGCGAATCCTCGCAAACTCCGTTTTCATCGTTGAGGGATGCTATTTTTACTGAAGCAATACGGCATATAAGGATCTGTTGCATTGAATGGGTTCTAAACAAATGAAGACAGCTGTGTTTGAGCCGAGTTGTAATACTTTGAACTGGAGTGTCCATTTCGGCAATCAATTCCGCAACAACCTGATAGTGGAGGAACTGAGCTAACAAGGGAAGGATACTTGGTCGTTGTGACCATTTATGCAGAGGTGTGTACTGCGTCATGCAGCTTTCAACGCTGATTTCGAAATTGACCAAACCGCTCCTTGTGATGATGAGTTACGCCCATTTTCCTTAGATTAGTGCAGAAAGAGGACTTTTATTGCAGAAATGAGTCTCTCTTCCGGGCACTCGCAGGTTTGAAATCTTCCAATTTATAATACCCAGTGGCCAAACATTGGAGTTTGTGGAATAGAGATCTTTAAATGGAAAAAATCACTCCACTACTGCGATATTCACATCACCTAAAATGGACTCGCAATCAGCGTCGAGAGCTGCATAAGGTAATGTGCACCACTCTATGAATGGCCACACTGACCAAGTATCCTTTCTGCATCAACTAAAGTTCATGATATGATTGGAATGTATCAAGGTTCGTGATATGATATCTGATTCCACGATTCCGCCCTATGCGAAGGGGATCGAGAAGTATTTGAAGGCAGCATCCACGGAAATCATCACTTTCGAGGTGAGTCGTTCTCCGTGTGGTCGGCTGCCAGACAATCACAATGGTAGTTTGAACACATAAAAAAGCGGCCGATCTGTGGAGATATTGCCGTGGACACAGAGCCGAGCGTGGCCATTTTGGTGTACGCCACGCCAGTTAACGCTATTGATTTGGCATTCTACGAGTGTTCCAGCCTAATGTAGCCTGTTGTATAAGAAATATTCAACAGCGTAGGGTATAGAATGCGCACCATCCACAAAAATTCGTGATAATACGCGCGTATACCCTCAGCGGAAAACTCGTCTACGCTGTGGACGCATGGGAAGCAGCGCCTTCATTTCTCGTCTTCCGGCGTGTTTCACGCCGTTTCTTCACTGCCTATGAGTTCATCGTCCCTGAATACCTTGAAATTCAGCGAAACCTCCAATACAAAAATTTCCGTGGGTGCTGCCTTTAAGTCGTGATGTTACTGACACATCGGGATCCGACGATTGAGTCGTCCCTCATGTTGACCTCTCGCTCCTGAACCTCTCCGATCTGCCCCGTATCCCTACCGACAGGGACCCGACCTCATTGAGAGCTCTTAGTAAGTAAAATACCGGAGAAGCAATGTAAGGAGTAAGGTAACTGTCAAAGGGAAAGGTAATGGCGGCATTGTAGCAACCTAGGACTGTATAGTGTGTAGTTCCACCCATCTTGTGGTAGAACGTTTCAGAGAGAGTACTTATAATGAAATGTCACGTGTAGAAAACCACCAAAACCATATTTGGAAAGTGATGTCCTCCAAAACATGGTGCATCGGCTCAAAAATAGAAAGGCAACGTCAATAGGAAAATCCAGGCTAGCTAATATAATTTCAACAAAGTAACCCCTTCGTGCGCGGCCTGCGGTACTGTACCCGGCATACCAAGTACGAGCTCAACACTTGGCTTGCCAAATTGCCACTCGCAAGCGCGCCAAACTCTACAGCGATCTCATTATATGCTTGTCTTTGTTTTTCTCAGTCAATATACTCTTCGTTTTCTGCGCAGTTACAAATTCGAATAATATAACACCCCCGTCGACAAAATCAGGTAACTTGGCAGAGAAGGAAAACTCTTAGAAAACCTGGGATAGGTTGCCCGAAAGACTAACCTAGAGAGGAGAAACACTCTTGTGTTCACCGAAAGAAGTGCGGAGATGAGTCTGTTCTTCAACATGGCAAACGTCCATGAGCAATGTAGCGCAGAGTGTGGAAGCAGGACGACCATATTCTACCTAGAAGCAACACTGAACTACGAAAATGGGATGAAACCATTGCTAAAATATCCACGAATCTGGAACAACTCCTCGGGACCAGAAAGTTCATTCGATATGGAATTTCCTGACATCTTCCATTTCTTGAACATTTGTACAAAGCACATCACCTACAGCTTCCGCGTTCTCATAACATTAACATTCGCAACTCTTATCACGTTTGCGTATCTCGATGCCTGCATAAGATCGAGACAGAGAGGCAACACATATAGCCCGCAGCTTCTAGTTCAAATGTTCCTCGCTATGAGAACGGTAAGACTCGTTCGCCTTTTACTTCGGAAAGCTTGGCACCTCCTCGCAACCACGCTACGATCCGTTTTGAAAATTTTGCTCTCTATCCTGAAATGTTCCCTCTGAAATTCAGGACTGTAACTGAAACGTTCGCATAGATTCGTTAGTTAGAACAAAGGAAACCCGACCTAACTCCACCAATTTCAGAGGGCGGAAACGGTAACGAGGCGGAAGAGAAACACATTCCACCGCAGGAGCCTGGTCCAGAGATGGACGATGAGCGGGTGAACGTTCAGCAAGTTGGAAATGCGGAAGGAGAACCATGCCAACCCCGCAGCGACGCGGGAACCGCAACGACATGATCGTTTACATCATCCCGGTAAATCATGGTAACGGCGGAGGACCGGACGAATTCCGCATCACTCCACGAATGGAAAGTATCCTCATGGAGATCGCAGCGCGAATGCAGACAATGGGAGCGAAACTCTCCCACCTCACGGAAACAAGCAACAACAACTCGCTGCAGCTGTCGAGACTGGAAAAGAAAGTAAACGAAGAGGAATCTCGGCAAATGGAAGGAAGATACGGGGAAGGAGTGCCACCAATGGGAAACCAAGAAAGAGCAAGAAGTGGAAGACGAGGTAACTCACCGGAGCAGGGCCGTAGTGGAATGAGATCACCAATCTGCATCTTTCGCAACGGTGACTACTGGGCCACCCAGTGCAGGGGCTTTGAAAGTCTTGAAGCGCGCTGCATGCGCCTTAGGGAAATAGGGAAATGTGAGAGATGTCTAAGAAACAACGATCACCTTGTAACCTCCTGTAATGCAAGATCCACCTGCTTTTATTGTGCAAGGGCCGGGAGGTAGAAGGAGATGGACAGACATCACTCTACCTTCTGCCCTTTTGAGTTTGAGCTATAATTTTGGAAAAAAGGCAATTTGTAAGTAATGGTAACCTTAGTAATCTGTTTGCTTGGTAATCCTTTTTATTTTCCCTCGTTTCTCATGTTATTTTTAACATGCTATTTTGCTCGGTCACTTATTTGGTTCGCTCAGCTATCTAGTGTTTAGTGTGCTTTAATAAACTGTAATCTGAAAGGACTGAACTTACAACAGTCGAGACAATAAAGGGAATACATTGACTTATGTAGATAAAATTTGAATAAAGAACTATAGAGGTAGAAAAAACCCCGTAAAATCAGAGAAAGGGAACCTTTTGAAAGAAAGGTCAAGATCATGGTAATGCCATCTCCGTCGTCCTTCCGCTCATTGACGCCCGCCAACCAATATCCACGACAATCCGGTCAACGACACACTCGTCTCCGTGCATCAACAACATCACAATTATCAAAAAAAATTTTTTTGGTGTGACTATGCTCGGGATTTTTTTCGTTAATGTATTTGTGCTATTACTGTACATGTCTTAGTTAACAATACTTATTGTACTAAGAAACCATGCCACTAGGAGGAGCCGTCTTGCAAAAAATAGAGCAATTCGGTAGTTTAGAAACACAGCAGAGGTAATTAAACAACTTCCTGGTCGGGAGTGTCATGAACCAGAGTTCATGATATGACTGAACTGTATCAAAGTTTGTGATATGATATCTGATACCACGACTCCGCCCTATGCGGAGGGAATCGAGAAGTATTTAAGTTGTGATGTTACTGACACATCGGGATCCGACGATTGAGTCGTCCCTCATGTTGACCTCTCGCTTCTGAACCTCTTCGATCTGCCTCGTATCCCTACCGACAGGGATCCCTCACTGAGTGCTCTTTGTAAGAAGATACCGGAAGAGCAATATAAGGAGTAAGGTAACTGTCAAAGGGAAAGGTAATGGCGGCATGGTAGTAACCTAGGACTGTATAGTGTGTAGTTCCACCCATCTTGTAGTAGAACGTTTCAGAGAAAGAATTTATAAGAAAACATACACATGTCTTGTAGAGAACCACCGATGCCATATTTGGAAAGTGATGCCCTCCAAAACACTTTCCTTATAAGTATAGCAAGGGCGTTCTACTATGAAGCCTCGAACACTCTGATCCATAAATGTATGTATGTATGTATGTATGTATGTATGTATGTATCCCTCCTAGTGAAGAAACGTTCTAGGTATCTGAACTTGCTTAGGTGAACGAAACACTGGATTTCAGAAAGTCCTGGTTAAATCAACAAGGACTCTCCCGTCTAATAACAATTTGAAGTGATGTGATAGTTAGACAGTGACGTGCCATGAGAGTGAGGATGGTAGGCTGCTGGGATCCAGAGAAGTTTTGCTAGTATGGGACAGGGCTTCTCTTCGAGGAAGTGAAAAAGGTGGCATACAGGGCCTCGATTTATGAAATGTTAACAACGCACACTAAAGATGGTTCTCGTGATAGTTCACCTTAGAAACTGCGTAATGTTAGGGGACACAGGACGTGAAACTTGGTTAGCTAATCTGATCTTGTTTGGTTATGCATCCATGAATCTCAGCCCAGAATGTATCCGCGAACCCTAACCCCTGTAGTTCCCCTTTTCTGCGAGGATAGGTTGAAAAGTTTTTGGAATGACTACAATATACATATAATAGTTGCTCTCTTCCATATATTATTACGGAAATGCATTCGTGAATTCCTCATATGAAACGACTGAAGATGTCAAGCCGTTTTGGAGAAGCAGTCCAGCTCAAATAACTTGGAATGCGGTCAGTTATTGAAAGATGCGAGATATAAGCGGCCACGTAATTTTTTTTTATTTGGAGGGAAAAGCGGCGAGGGAATCGAATCACATCAGGGTGCTGGATTGAGGACATCATCTCCTTTATTTCCCAGCCTCAGTTTTTATGTAAGCTTGAAAAAAGAGCGCAGTTGCACGCACACAGAAAGTGAACCATGCGCAGAAAGTCGAAAATAGTCCACTGTACCAAAAATCGAAGTAAAAAAAATCGAGGCTGGAATCCCTGAAGTCGTTCTGGCAGGTGGAAAACAAAGGTGTGTGGGATTGAAGAAGCAGTTTATTTTTGTTTATTTGCAGGGTGGTTCACATGATTTGTGACGAGCTATAGGAAATCCATTCTCTTAGAGGCTATGGTTGTTCTTTGGGTCAAAAAAATACTGAGGACTTAACCTTCCAACAAATTTGGGCACCAGCTCATGGAGCACTGAAGACAATGAAATGGGGTGAGACCAATTATCCGGGTTTCTGGGACCATGCGCGTTTGGCTATCAAACTCGCCCAATCTCAACCCTTCGCATTTTGCTAACTGGTCCATCGTGGAGAAAACGTCGGCCCTTCTGAACACAAGCTACTTGCTAAAAGGCGAAAATGATTGCGAGAAATAGTTGCGCATATTTTCAAAATTTTCTGGAAGAGATTGGACGTTTGTATTAAAGCTAAAGGCGGTCACACGGAATGTGACGTTATAAGATCCTATGCAGCATTCATGTGTATACTGAAAGAAAGTAAATACGTCTTATTTGAAGTGAGTGGTGCAAAGTTGTGTACAACTTTTGCGTCACAATTCATGTGGAAAACCTTGTTTAGTTAAGCATGTGAGCAGATTAACAAGCATTTTCTTCGATATATTGCAAAACAGATCCTCTTGCATTTATGTACTGCCGCTCTGCCAGAAAAAGTCATATGATTGATCTATTTTGATCACATAACATTTCACAAACGATGCTCCAAGGTGTACATGTAGAAGAGGACTCCGAGTGGTTGTTGCACTTTTGAAGCGACGGTTGACTCGATGACATCGAACTCGGCCTTTAATGACGCGGCACACACGCTAACAACATCCTTAGTGGTCCTCGTGTTTCCGCCATAAGTACGTTGACATAACAAATTCAATCTATGACTGACATGGGATTGTCAATTTGCAAGTATTGATGGAAATGTGCACTTGGGTCGAGTTTTTCTCCATCATCGCATGCTATCATAAGACCTGAAAAAATTGCCGGATCCAGTAGTGAATAAATGTACTCATATGTTTCTATATATTCAAACTTTAATCTCCTTCAAGGAATTGTCCTTTTATTGAAGCATACACAGTAGGACGTGTTTCCATGAGTCTGTAATGGCGCTCCTCAGTTTTGATTCCATTTGATTCATCATCCATCATTTGTTCCACCTCTTCCAAGTCTGTGAAAGATTTCTTTTATGGGCTGTTTTCCTCCATTTGATACGAAAAATTACTAGGAAACTAAATGAGCGAATCTGTAGGTGAGTAGGTGAAATGGAAGGCGGAGCCCAAACTTTTTTCGATCTCAATGTAAACCGGACACGTTGAATAAGCCTTTCGATGGGCAAATTTTGTCTGGACAATATTTAACTCCATTAAATATTTTGTGATACGAGCCAAACTTAACTGCAGCTTTCACTTCTTCACAAACCGTGCAGGTAGGGAATATTTCAGGCTACACAATAGGAAGTCACTACCAAGCAAACTTAGGTCGTTCGCTAATATCGTGGATACTCACCTGGATGCTTAGATGGTGCTCAGTCCAGACTCATCTTGTTTTCCTTGCTTTAGTGTTTTTTTTTTTGTTTTATCTGTTCATTTTCTCACGTTTTATGATGTTATTTGTCGTTATATTGGGGTCAGTGCCCCTGCACATTAGTGTTATACCTCATGTATTAAATAAATAAATATATATATATATATAAAATATATATATTATATTTATCAGGAAATAAGTGGAATCGTTGAATGGATCTTCTGATAAAGGCTCATTCGAAATGACCGTAGCCTCTCATAGCAGCGCAAGCTGATGCGGTGGTCTCTAGGACATCCACCTAGCGGGGAGGCCTTCATTACCAAGGTGGGATAAGGGAGACTCATCTAGATCATTCCTTCACTTTATGTAGGCTGCTTGTAGTAGACGTATCATTGAGACTACCCGGGGTGCTCACGCCTATGTTGACACTGGGTAAATGTGTCCTGTGTTAACACGTCCTCCCTGGGTAATCTCTATGATTCATGCTGCCCCTGGATCATGTACTGTAGTGCGGGAACCTTGAGCCTTAGCACGATTGATTCCTTGCAAAAAATCCGAACGCTATGGAGGGAGGCAATGCAGCAAAATTTCAATTCGTTCAAGAATGCCTCTCCACCAGCACTTGAACATAGATCCGTTCCATAGCCAACATGGAAAAATTATGCACACTTCAATGAAGTCGCTGTAAACATCAACCAATCCAGACTAAGTAATGAGCTTATCAAAGCTCACTTCCCTATCAAACCCTCGTTACAGCACCGCTTCACTTCATTTCAATCACAGATTTGTACGAAGTGCTCTTGTCACAGCACCTAGGACCTCGAAAGTTATCCTGAGGGGAACAGCTGCCTGCGATCCACGTTAGCCTTTTAGCAGACGTCACGTCTGGCACGTTCTTATTCGAAAGCTCTCATGGTCTACATTTCGTATTCGTCAGGAGCCAGTAGGTACTGCCATCTTCTTGCAGCGAAACTTCTCCTTTGGTAGCTGCTCTACATACAGGGGAGGGGGACATAAGTTATTGTACCTAAGGCTTGCTTTTCTCATCCAAGCAACTTTTTGAACAGCCTCGTTCTGTACTCTTATCAATTCCGACCTGCAGTGGATTTTGCACATACATCTCGAAATAGGCTTCAAGAGTACGAGACTACTTTTTATCCCACTTGAATCCGTTGTCAAAAACTGTTTTTGTGGCCACTTTGCTCAGGAATTGCGGGGGCTCAATTTGGCGGCACCCAAAAATCTGAGTTTGAAGTTTCCGCTGAAATTTCTCTGCCATTTTCCGAGTATCCAGGGCAAGACTGTAGCCAGAAAATAGAGAAAACCCAGCTCTATCAAGGGAGACCTGGACTGTCGAAAAACTTCGCACCACCGCAGAGTAATAAACCAGCAAACAATGTACAATAACTTATGCCCCCCCCCCCCCTGTATATACTACGTACAATTTCACAGCATTCAACAGCAAATAATTGCAAAGAAGGACGGCAACCCCAAAGCTTTGCTGCTAATGCTGCGTCCGTTTTCATCCCGTGGAAACTCCTCTGTTTATTTGAACAGACTTCTTCCAGCGAGCGTTTATTTGCTGGCTCCAGTAGATCCCCTAGCAATAAAAAGTGCAAGTGAAGCTACACAGACGCACCTGAAATCCTTCGAACACCTGATATCTGTTTACGATCGATAAAGGACTTCATATAATCAGTGAAGAGAAGCATGAAGTAAACAAGCAAAGTGCCCATCGATCTCTCGCGTCTCGTACGACTGAAGGGACTTTTCGCGTCAACTTTTGCCTGGTACGTACACCTCAGCAAAACCCCTTCGCTGTGTTTTTTAATACGACGTAGTGAAACTATGTTATGATTTTGTTCTAGTTTCTTCATGAGCATTCAAACCTGTAATTCGAGTAGGAGTTAATGTGAAGAAATACAAAGAAAGAGCAGGGGTTCGCAGCAGACCTGACTATGTACTATGCGGCTTCACAAGATGTGGGACATAGATTAGAATCACGATTCAGCTAAACATATCTGCTCATCAAATTGATTTAACTTTCCGAGTGAATAATAATCTTCGAATAAATAATAGCCTTCAAGTGCAGAAAAGTTCTTATTCTTCTGCAACTCCAATCAATTAGTGACAAAAACGTTTCACTTCAGTTTTTTTTTTCTGCTTTGTCGAAGGTGAAGCGAATGGCTGAGTCGCCTTGAAACAACGCTGTTCGTCTCTGCTCAATGCTGGCTATGTTTAGTTCCCAAATCTCTATGTTCTCCTTGTTATTCACGACTTATCTGCTTGTTCGATCGGGGCCCCATAGGGAGTTACTTCCCGAAGGAAAATCTTAACATCTGATAAACGTAACAATGGTACATGAAATCTCCAGAGTAGGTTGTTTGTGGCATCTAAGATCGTCTTTTCCACTTCTCTTCCACGCTTTTTCTGTTAAGAGCAGTGGAAGCTTTTTTCCCGTGCTCACTGGAACATTGTTCCGCGTTCCCTATAACTTTGTTCGGATACTGAATTTTCTTCCCCACCATTTGCACGAACGCAGCAGTACATATGTAGACGCCTGTAGGAAATGTACTTCAGATGATTTTTTACTTAGACAGCTTCATTAGCCTATTGCGAACCACGTGATGAGCACTGTGTACCACGGCCCACTCGTCGCCATGTGGCCGTGTTATAGCCTGTTAAAAATTGCATTTCTTTGTGACGGTCTTTTTCTACGGCTATATTATTAAATACAGAAAACAACCAATCAGACTGGTCCGAGCAGAGTTCGAACATAAATTGGCTACCTATAAAAAAAAGGAATATCGGACGTTCACCACCGACGCGCGTCAAGCCGCGGTAGGGCGGCGTGTAGGCTGCCGCTATACTCCTCGAGGAGTATAGCGGTTTTGGTCGCCGCTGTCGTCGACAACGGCGACCGACGGTCGCGGCCGTCGCCGCTGTCGTCGACAACAGCGACCGACCGTCGCCGCTGTCGTCGACACCGGCGACCGACCGTCGCCGCTGTCGTCGACACCAGCGACCGACCGTCGCCGCTGTCGTCGACACCAGCGACCGACCGTCGCCGCTGTCGTCGACAACAGCGACCGACCGCCCAATAACACAACAAAACTACGAATCATACAGTTACGAAACGAACAGACACATTCACAAGCACAAAACAAGAGTATAGAAGCACTGAAAACAATTTGAGAATGCAAAATTTACGTTTGTCGCGGCGGTCGTCGCCGCTGTCGTCGATCGGGATCGACGACGGCGTGTCGACGACAGCGGCGACCGTCGGTCGCTGTTGTCGACGACAGCGGCGAC
>JARK01000008.1:143233-153989 GCA_000688135.1 Ancylostoma ceylanicum
GGCGACGGTCGGTCGCTGTTGTCGACGACAGCGGCGACGGTCGGTCGCTGGTGTCGACGACAGCGGCGACGGTCGGTCGCTGGTGTCGACGACAGCGGCGACGGTCGGTCGCTGTTGTCGACGACAGCGGCGACGGCCGCGACCGTCGGTCGCCGTTGTCGACGACAGCGGCGACCAAAACCGCTATACTCCTCGAGGAGTATAGCGGCAGCCAAAGCTTTGAAAATTACTGAGAATAGGATAGGTATCACTGAAGTCTATATTGGTTTTTCTTTTGACAGTGGTCAGAATTATTGGGAACATAAATCGCATTACAACCGCTATTTTTCCCAGTTCTCGTGCAATTTACCAACGTCTTTTTCCAATGGTCTGTTGTTTTGCACCTTCTGGATATGTGCTTGTTAATTTGAGGTTTGTGGAGTGACGAAACTGCTTTTTGAAATGATCCATCTTTTCACATGTTAGAATCGGGATAAAAAATAGCTCATACCTAGATAGCTTCGAAGCGTTTTCTAGAGAGCAGAGGATGAGGCGCTCTTTATAATCTACAAAGGTTCGGACTCTCTTCTGAAACTTTGGAGAATGCCGGGATGAATTCGTCTTCATCAGTGTGCGTGCATGGGCCAACGTCTAATCTCCCTTTTCCAAACTTGTACAGTTAATACATAACGACAACCACTTGCAATTCCTCTCTCATCTTTTTTAGACCTACTGAGCCTGTCCAAAGACTTTTGACGTCCCTCATATGTATGCCTAGGTTTTTCACTTATCAGTTATCCACTGACGGCTAAATATCATGGCTTGTTGCCATAATTGTAATGCACGAAATAGAGTTACATGGGCAACAACGAAGAAGTGTTCTTTGCGTTTTCTGTCTCCACCGTATAATTAAAAATCATTCCTGCCTACGTATCTTACCCTTTTCTCTCCCCCTGCTCTTTTCCTGTGAAAACATCTGCAAAAAAATGTAGAATAGAATATTCATTGTCATGCCGCTAGGAACAACATGAAGCGGATTATGATGCTTAGAGCATGACACGTGATTGTAGGAGGTAGATAGAGCAGAGGCAGATTGCTGTGGCAACCGCATTTAAACAAAAAGCTAGTTCGACACATCTACTTACTCGATATTCCCACTCAACTTTAAAATCTCACGTCCTCTTGCTTTCAATAATGTCGGTTATCATTCGCAAGACCTTTTTGTTGCTCTCAAAATGTCGTTCCTCTTCAAAGATCCTCTGGATTCCAGCTATATGGACATGGCGCTGCTACTAAGTTATTGTCACAATGCCTGGAAGTAATTCAGCAGATATTGTTGGCGCGGACCTGTTTCAATCCTTAGACGGAACAATGACTTTAAATGGAGGAACTATTGAAGGTCCTAATGAGTTCGTTTCTCGAATGCATTCCTCTCTGTTGGAAGCGTACTTTCCTCACTCCTGCAGGAAAACATTCCGAGGCGTTGGAGAGAGTAGTGTTATTCTACCCCAGTAGACCTACGATGCTCATGTGCACTCATTATTTTTCCGACGATAATATGGTTATGATGTGATTTCCGCTTGATGCCACCGTTAGTAGAGTGCAGCTGTGGACAGAAATATGACACTGACACAGTAATGAACTTAGCTTGGCTTCACTCCACTTCGTGCGTTTTTCCACTTGCTCTTAGATATTTCTAGCCATCATTGAGCACTCGAAATCGGCTAATTTTTATGCAACTGTTAGCTACCCTACATTGCGTTTGAATACATAGTGCTCAACGGATCTGGTCTATTGCTTAGGCTTGTAATAGGTAGAGGCACATTATTCTCTTCTCATTTGGCCTAACACTTGGAAAAATGAACAACAGCTCCACTCCCTCCAAAATACCTCAGATGTGCGTGTAAGTGTATGCAGTGTAGGTGTGGTAAAGCATCGCTGCAAATGGTGTCGAGTCATCGTTAACCTTTCCAGAGAATAGCTGGAAGAACTCTGATTCAGTAACCAGTTAATTCTGCAAAGTTGTCAATGGATCTGCTTTTGTTTCTTATCTACACGACAATGTGAGTGTTGTGGATGCAAATGCTTCGCAGTGAGTAGGCCACTTGCAAATGGGCGGAAGCGATAAACCTTTGTGCACATTCACCCATTTGTGTAGTGCGACACAGCTGTCAAAGGAATCGCTCAGGCTTGCCAGCTTTTTTCTCTGAAACACTCGCTGAAACACGATAATGCTATTCGAACAAGTTATAATGCACTAACAACAGCAAATCACTCTTCATTCTCTTTGTACAAAGAGTAGAGTAGTAAGTAGGTGAGAATGAGGTGGTACTCAAGACCAGCTTTCTTCTCCAGCTTTTGTGGGAGTTACCTTCAGTCATCTGGGTTCAGAGCTTTGCACCGCAGAAGATTGCACCATCACTTGGATAGAACGGCTATTCATATTATTATTATTATTGATATTCGACTACATTTGTACAAAGGGGTCAGTGAGCTCCTTCCCATCGAGCAATCCAAGGTATTGTATGATGAGATGGCGATTACAGAGTGGCAAACCAAGAGAGGAAAGATGGTAGGTAGCGTAGTCCTATCAAGGGCTCGCTACTCTAGGACAGTACTTAGAGTGGGAAAGTGGAAGAGTTGGCACGTAAAAGATGTGACGTTGTTGGAGCCGGGTTTTTCATCGTCATCGTTGTTCATCTCGCTATGGCATGATGTCGCCTAAGGAGTAATGTCGCATGAAAGTCTACATATCTTCAGATTCAAAGTGGTTCGACAGTGCTGGTTGTACTGTGCAAGAATTTGCATCTAATCTTATATCTTATGCCTTTGCAAAAGCTTTTTCATCGATTTCCTCTTATAAATCTCCCCACCTCCTCCCTAACCAAGACACCAGCAGCAGGGAATAGAGGAAGTTTAAAAAATTCCCCATCCATAAGCCTTTTCTTAACCTATTTGGTAGGTTAATGTGGATATGCGAGAATTTTGCAATGTGCGCATCATGTTTGATGAAAGTGAGCATGCACTGAATTGAATGCGAACTAGCCGAACTTTGCAACGGAACCGGCACTTAAAAAAATTTTCCCCTCATATACAGGTTGTTGTACAACAATTGCCTATTTACGTCAGAAACCCCTGCATTATTCCGCTGCTTCCTCTGCCGAATAGAAACGGGCTCAAAATATCTCTCAGTCAAAATCCGATCCTGAAGAATGGGTTTGCTTTGGAGCAGTTGGCCTAGGGCTTTCCAAGCTTCGAGCTTTTGAGAGATTTCCAGTCTTATGCACAGTTCCAACAATTCTGTGACAGAAATGCTGATGCAGAACCCACATTACGCCAGAAGTTACCAGTTCAACTCCAAATCAAAAGTTCAACCAATCCTGCTGGTATGAATCGTTCCGCCTTGCAAAATTAACGTCCAGCTGTTTTGGTTCACCCAGTTTTTCTAGGAAAACCTTGTTTAGCGCACTTTTCTTCATCATACTCATACTGCTGTGGTTGTATTTATCTGCTTCTTTCCTGCTCCTTCTTTTCGAGAGTAGTTCACCTTCTTTTCGGCTCACCTGTTGTATGTATATTTGCATTGCTCATCCTCGTCCTTCAACGTTCGTGTCTGTTCTTTCTACACAGATACGCCTGTGTAACCTTCATTCTCCCTCTTTCTATTTTCGTTTTCTTCTACTCGAGGAGGCTGGCGAGTAGATGAACCGCGTAACTCGACCACCTTCATCCAACGCACGGAATTAGGAAAGTTCAAGAACCGTCTTTTCATTGGTTCTGATGAAATTGCCCAGGGTGATGCTAAAATCTCGGTGAGAAAATTTTCGTGGGTGCTGTCCCTAAAAAGCGTCTGGGCGATGAACGCATTCCGAAGAATTGCTGGATTTTGCAGGAAGAAAATGCCACAAGAACCCATTTTTAGACAAAAAAAAGTTTCCAGGCCAACTGGGGCAAATGCATAAAAGCAAAATCCCCCCAGGAAGTCAGGTTTCGACTGGAAAATACCTTGACCCTTTCCCTGTTCGGGAGAAAAGAGAGTAGAACCAATCATGGATCTCTGGAGGAGAAATAGAAGAGCAAACGTTGCACAATGACTTATTGCCCCTCTATATATGTACATGTGCACTTGAATAAATCCAGTAGTTATTAAACTTGCAGAGTTGATCAGAAAGAAAGTGGCCCAATGAAACAAGAGCTGAAATTCGCTGAAAATCCTCACTGATAACGCTGTTTCTCCACTGCTTCCAAAAGATAATCCTCAATGAATGGGTAGGAACGAGTTTTGGATTTTTTCAAGACTATCATGTAGCTCTACAAGGCTAACTTTTTGCAGCAGAAATCAAAAGAGACCTATCACAAAAATAAGTATACCAACTTTGTCAATACCTATTTTTGCTCGACGAAAATCGCATAGAAATGTGATCGTCGGCAGTGTTCTCGGTATCAATTCATTTCAGGGCGGTTATGTGAGAGAACGGATACAAATTCGAGCCAGTAGCTCAAATAAAAAAGTTAAATTGGCTGGATCGGGTGAATCTCGGCTATGGCTGTTTGATCAGCTAGCCGAGCTATGACTCCAGTGGTAAACCGAGCTGATTTCTAAAAAACCGGTGGCCGAGTCAGCTAATGAGCTGTTGAAACATTCAAAATTTCGGGACAATTTCGCTGCATGCTCGACAATTTGATCTTCGAAATTGGGAGAAAGCGTCGCTGTTGAAGAAAGCCTGTTGGCTCGAATCATAGAAAACGTTCAACGGAGTAGAAAATTCACTGTTCCGAGAACAAGCGTCCCTCTCGTTACTCTGTGACAAAGTGTTCACATAGATCTCAATTTGTTGCGGAAGAATCTTTACTTTTTGTGGCCGATTTTCCCTTAATTCAGACTCGGAAAAAGCAAAATCTAGAGACCTGAGGTTGAAAGGCATTGCACACCTTTCTCATGTATTCCGCTACATTAGGAGGAGTCTATTCCGATATGATGATCGGTTCTGAATCTCTGAGGCAGTAGTAAACGTTTTGAAACAACAAACACTAAGCTAAAGGTACTAGTGAATTGCCAGCACTGTTTTGCAACTGCGAACAACCAGGAGGTAACTGCCAACCGTGTGAAGGACATCCTTCAGGCCAAAACTGACATCTCTAAAGAGCACCTCTTCTTCGACTGTCCTTTCGGCTGCACTAGTTCCTCTTTAGACGTCGTTGCCTATTTTGCTGTGTTCGATGAAGACCAGTGTGTCGGGGATGCTTTTTTGTCAATTTGATGGCTTACATTCCACACGATAGAAAATACGGCAAGGTGGCAATTAAGGAAATAGGTTATAATATTCGTAAAGAGTAAGCAAAAGCTACAAAGTGCGTCAAGACTTTACGCACCCTAGAAATTCATCGTTTCAAGTGAGAATCCACCTTTCAGCTCTTGATTCTCATTTGAAGCGACGAATTAAAGGTGGGCGTAAATAGATCATCGTTTTTTTTAGAATTCGTGGTGGTGTCGGACCTCATCCTTGCTGACACACAGTTCCGAAAGAGGAAGTGACACTTACTCATTTTTACGAACGACGGACGAGAAACACGAATTGACTTTTGGATGCTGCGCCGGCGGGACCGTAACATCTCAATGGATGCAAAGGTTATTTCCTCGGACCACGTCGCTGCACAGCACCATTTGCTCGTCATGGACTCGAAACTCCGTCGTGCAAAGAAAACCGAGCCAAAGGCAGACATTCATCGTGTGAGAAAAATTGCCAAACTTGAGGAGATTTCGCTTGTTTCACGTGCATTTGTTCCGGAAAAAAATTTCGATACAAAAAATAAGCGCAATCTGCTCGAATTTTCCCACCTGAGTAGGTCTCGTCTTGGATTGACAGCTCAAGCTTGTGAACTCTGTTTGTAAGATTTATCAACGACAAGGGCAGACTAGTTCTTGAAATGCCAAGATCTTCATTGAGATTAAACTTTTTGTGAACAGAGTCGGTATCCGAGTCCCCGAGTGTCACAAAGGAAGTGCACGAAATTGAGCTACCAATTCAAGAGGGGACTTACATATATGGTTGGGGAGCTTGTCCAACACGATGTTACAGGCTATGCCTCGACTTTGCTAAATGGTCTACGCAAGCTCGAAATTCCATGCCGATGAATTCCTTCCATGCAAAGGAACACCTCCAGTCACAGCGGGCCAGCTACATAGCTGAGGGGATAGTGTTGGAGACGTCCAGGATGATCGCGGGTTTGCACCCCGTCCTCAGATTTTGTTTTGCAAACTTTTATTTCTAACCTCTAACAGCATTCCACATGACACGAATGATCATTTTGTTTTACACTATTTAAGCTTAAGCCTGCATGATAGAGTTCAGAATAGCTTACATCGCATGTCATCTTATATAGTGAAATTCAAATATAGCCCGTGACATCGTGTGGGACAAGCTTTCAAACCCTATACATATGTCTCGTTTCAAAACGGCAGCTTAATTTTGCCCACTTCCCTGTTAGTAAAGTGAACAACGCCTACGGAAATTTCCGATCTCAAGATTTCGGCACAATTTGGAGTAATCGCGTGTGCTGATCGTTGTTACAATGCTGAATACAGTCGTAACCTTCAAAGTGCCTGTTCTATGGAACCTCGCTGCTCATCGTTCTCGAGCAGGTTGGGTCAAGTTGCGTGACCTACGTGAATTTTGGGCGATCCAAAAACGTCGATTTCGCCGCCTTTTTTCTCAGCTGCTTTGTTGGCGAGATCAGTTTTTGGCGCTGTTTTGCAGCATTCGTAAGTTGGAGAAAGAACTGCGAGAAGTATGGCTTGACCAATCAATGTGTCGCAGAAACACCAACGAATCCTAAAAGGGTCCCAAAATTATGAAGAATTTGAATATGTGAGTGTTGCGGAAATCAGCCACACAAATGACTGAACAAGTATATTTGGAGCAACATAACAAGTAGTGAAATTCGTTGTGCTAAGCATTGCAAAACAGAAGAGCTAAGGGCTAGGAAGTACAGTCCCTAAAAAAATCGGCGGACTCCCGTTCGGCGGGAACGGTGTGCGCGTCGCGGTCGCTCTCCGTTCGGCAGCCTGAGATTCTATGGAAAAACGGGTGATCTACGATATCGACCAACCTTGCGGAGCGGCGCCACGCCCAGCGGGAGGCCGCCGATTTTTTTTACAGACTAAAGATTAATAACGAATATAAAGAAATGGCTGCACAACGAAATAGTTGGCAGCGAGGGCTAGCTGCTGTCACAGCTCGATCGAACGATCCCACGCTGATCTCGCTAATCCTGTGATCTTGGACATTCAACTGCTTATATTTTAGAAACGATTATGTTTTCCGTGCTACTGTAGAATTGTCAGGACAACTAGTTAAGTTTCAGAACGATCGAATACTCAGACAAAGTGACCAGGTTGAGGATTCTTAGCATGAAGGTGTTGAAGTTTAAGCAAAGATTTAATACTGATGTTCCTGATAATTGTGCATTATAAATGTTCACTTTGCATCTTTTAAATGTACATGAATATGAATCATAAAATGAATCGTGTAATGAAGTGATACTAATAACGGCTTGAAAGTTGAATGTTACTTGATCACAGTAATTTTGGCCCACATTCGATACGTGAGCTCGTGCTGACAACCTGTAGTTGAGCCTGGCTTATCAGCTCCTCAGTAAACCCGAAAACCGTGTTATGTGTGAGATTGAAAGATGCAAATCCCACGATTAAGACATGCGTGCTCATGCAAAAACACGGGTTTTCTAATAAATTGTTCTTTACCAGCAATGGTCAAATCCATGCAAAACTCATGCATACCCATGCGTCCCCAAAATTCCATGCGCAACCCGCGAAAAATCTACGATTTTCTCTGTGCAGTGCATGGATTCTGCATGGGAACGCATGGGAATTGCATGGATTCAACCACGACTGGTGTAGTGATTTGAAAGAGCCGTGTTTTGCATGAGCATGCATGTCTCAATCGTGGAATTTGCATCTTTCAACACGGTTTTCAAGTTTCCAAGTTATTTGATGTGCAATAGGCTTAAGTCGGCTACCAACCTATCATAAATTCACTGATTCACTCAATTTCTGTTGTTCACTTCTCCCTGTCAGCTCCACAGGTGCAGTTCCTAGAGGTTACACGTGATTCTTAACCTCCCCTCAGGCCTTGGCGTCGTGAATGCTAATTGCAGTCGCCTGTCAGAAGAGAATCACGCGCGAGATTCTCCAACTAACAAGCCATCTTGACATGCGTCCGCTGAGCTGCTCGAGAAAACTCTGCTCTGCTCAGAGATCACCTCGAGATTGGATATGCATACGCACACTGCCGGACCCGCACACGTCAACGCTGTTCGCCACTTTTTAGGGCTCCCAATGGCGCTTGTGTTTTTGTTTTTCCTTGTTTTTTTTCGTCAAAGTTGATGAGGTGACTAGGTGCGTTGTCCTCCATCAGCAACAGGTTCCACAGATATATGCAGCAGACATCCCGACAGTGGTTGTCATGCTGCTGTCTAATTTACGAAAAAGTCGGGTTTCTGCACAGCTACGAGAAATCAAAAAGTTGCTGCGAAATCATAACTGTAGAGGAGATGCATATAAGAGCTTCTCAACTACGTGCGAAAACATAGTACCCAGAATTGTGAATCCTACAGAACCACGGACGAGATGGTGTACACGCCACATTGGACTCGCTTGTGCACTCTCCCCCCTTATTTCAGCTACTACTTTTCGAGGACGTATTCAGAATTTATACACTTTGATTTACCATAATTTTTTAAGAATTCACAGCGTAGTGCGCCGAATGACCGTGTCTCCTTATTTGGAAGCGATCCTAACATTTTTTGCCATCCCTGTCCCTCTCCCTGCTTAATTTCTGAATGCAGAGGGTTTCTACTAACTGCTCTGTGTATTGTCCCTCTCACAGTTCCAATGCATAGAAACTTGTCAATCTGCCTTCAAATAGGAGGCGACAAATCCTACAGGTGCTCTGCTTGACGTAGGTAGTTGCGGCATACATGTATGTACATATGTCCTCGATATGTACATAGGCACGTACTTACAATTACACAAGAGAATTACTTCTCTTTACAAGCACTCGTATTAGTTAACCAATTAATCTCGACATCAATTTTTCCACGAATTCATTACATTCTACTACTTCATCTTATAACATTGTGTTCAGGGATTTTCACCGGTAGAAAAAATTTCAGAGGATGTATGGAGTTTTACCCTGTGAGCATAAATACAACTTTCGCAGTCGCGAGAGCTTCTTCTTCACAGCTTCTTTTTTGCAAAGTTTGGTTGAGATCACATGTGAAAGTTGGAAAAGCATGGCGTATATGTAACATGCATCCTACACGTCGAGAGGCATAATCACCTTTTCATTCGCATGTCGGAAGATCAAAATTCAAACTCATTTGCACAGATGCCCATAACTTCGCGAATGCCTTCGCTGAGACTCCGGGAACCAAATCTGGCCGCATTATCCAATTTAATCGTATCCGTCGTAACATTCAGCTGTAAACAGCTTCCAGCTTAACATTTGCTGGCTTTATATTGCTGCATGCCGACACACACATGATTTTTGCTTCTGTCTCCGTAGGGATGAAATTTTGAAATAAATCCTCGAACCTCAATGAAATTCGTCTATACTTTCTCCTAACCGTGCTCGGCTTCGTCGTTAGGCCTTTTCGTTCCTGGCATGAGTTTCGTGGCTGATATCTGAGGCTGATTTCCGTTACACTGCTGATTGTTATTAGTGCTGCCATTATTTCGTACAATTCAAAGCCTCTAAGTTAACCCATAATGACATGCCTCTGGGTATACAGTTTAACCTCCATACATATATTCACAAGTAGCTATCTGTCACGTTTTAGATCTTCTCGGGTCACTGCCAGAGATTCCGACAGCTTGTCGAAATATGCAGGATTTGAGTCATTTAGGCTGTCGTGATGCAAATGAGTCGTTTTGGGAAGAACACATTCATTTATGTCGACGTGTTTGCTAGAAGGGCTTTTCTAGTTAACTATACACAATGCGATCAAACCACTTCAGGTTCTGGAAAGCCATATCCTCACTTCACTCTCTTGGTTATCTCTGCTTAATATAATTAGCTAACCTCCCGGTAGTTCTTGTCGGAACCATCGTAAAGAAAAAAATGGCGCCATGTGCTATACCTACGGTGGTCAGGTGTAGTAGTGATTTCCGCTTTACTGAGTAGCCGGCTGCCAGACGATCACAACAGGAAGTTGGACACAAAGAATAGCCGCCTAGTACCCGCGGAGATGTTGCCGTGGACGCAGATGGCAGTGAGGACTTTGAGGCTCCATCGCGCCAGCTAACGCTATTGACCGCATATGCACCGCGTGGCTTAGCGCTGTGCATACAATGGGGTGCGGATCATGATGAGGCGAAAAGGGGCGCGTCAGGTCCACGTGATTGCTCCAATTGAACCCTGTCCCCGCCTTTCACGGTCAACTCGTACTCAATAGCGAGTGATTTCACAATACTTCACATACACAGTTCGTAGAGACGAGTTGACATGGAAGGGCGGGAAGTCACCGCCTCATTTTATCTTATAGTGACTCACACCCCATATATGTAGGCAACTTAGTGTGCGGAATGACTATATCCATCAAGGTTTTGTCCATCTGGGAGAACAGCGTCTCTCCTGCTTTCTGGGGTTTTGAACACTATTTTGTCATTACCAATGGGTTCACCGTCCCTACGTCCCTAAAGATCATGAAAGTTGGGGAAATCTTCTATATAAAAATTTCAGTGGCAGGCGCAGAAATT
>JARK01000008.1:157616-183430 GCA_000688135.1 Ancylostoma ceylanicum
GGGGGGGGGGGGGGGGGGAAATAAGATCAGACAGCTTGACATGGTCAGAAATGAGAAAGTTTTTGATGGTCGTCCTCAAGCAGAACGTCTTCAGATTCAACAACGTCGTACACCGTTGAAATATCCTCACTACTTGCCATTATATTCCTAGGTAGTTTTGGAAAATGAGTTCTACGAAGAAGAATAAGGTACCATTGTAAAATTTACGTTGACGATATATGTATTCATCCTCGCACGACCTCTATGCCCTTCAAGCACACCTTTGGAGAGCCTGAACAGTGCAAATAACAGCACACACTATACTATAGAGGATCGTATGGAGAATATCTAGAGTCCTTCTCAAAAAGATAGACCGATTGCGCGACTGCACCATCGCGGCGGGACCTTAACGAGGGATGCGGAGAGAGCATGCTCTAGATGAGAGGGTCGAGTAGGTCCCACCGCGATTCTGCAGCCGCGACGCTAAGAAACCGCACGCGCAATCCGCCTATCTTCTTGAGAAGAACTGTAACCCTCGCTGAACACAAATATATGAGTGGTAAGTGGAAAGCTTGGAAGCGTTCCGTAAAAAAGACTGCGTCGGCGAGTAGGTTAGTTCTCTCTTAAGTTGTAATTCCTACTTCATAAAAATGAACATTGTCAATAACTTCACGAGAATAGCACAGTAAACCACAACGGACAACAACCAGAAAGAAAGTAGAAGACATCTTGCGCGAGAACGGATACCGCTGCGAAATTTTGGATTGTTGGAACGCGCATCACTCACCACATGGGGCTGTTATGATTATAACATGCATATTAACGAAAACCATATTAACGATAATCGCACTAACTGTGCCGTGAAGAGATCAAAGATACAAGAACTGACTTTTTTTTCTTTGGCCACTATGACGCCTAAAGGAGTTGCTAACCGCATCAAAACGGTATGAAAAACCTGCATGAAAATGCAAATTTTCGGCTTGAAAACCCTGTTTATGGGGTCAAATCTACGACATGCTGCGAAACATCCGTTGAAGAAATGAGCCGACCGTTTTTCGAACTGGGAGAGCGAGCGCATCCTCTCTCGTAGTCTCCTAACGCTGTTTGGCGACATCCAACATTGCGAAACACCATGGATGGCACCTCCTTTCTTCGTTCCTAGCTAGAGTGGCTGTGTTACACAGAAAAACACCAGCTCGAGTGAGAAAACGTTTCGAGAAGCAAAAAAAAAACAAAAATTCGAAATAAAAATGAGAACATCGGCCACGAACATTAAAGAGAAAATGGTCGAGACCTTGCCACTGATTTCAGTGAATGGATAATCACAGACCCACTCTCGTAATAGCTAGTTACTCTCATTTTAAAAGACACCTCGACTGTGGACATTGATGACACAGGCTCATCTATGTGACATATACACAATATACTATATACTAAGTACTAACATTTGATACATTCTACTATTATGCATCCAGTGCTCATGTCGATGACGTAGTTTAGTGCTTGATGAGGGAGCGTTTCGTCCCAAAACGTTGCAAGTATAAAAAGTCAAATCAACACCTCCAAGCTCGTTCACTTCATCAATCACCCCTGTACTACTGCACAATGAAACCTAAGGGCAACACCATTCGAAGACCTTGGTAGTTAGTTGGCATAGCGACTACATACTGGAGTCGAATACAGTCTTTCCCCTTCTCTCTCCCTCTTCTCTGGTCTCCAGTCCCCTACGACAGCTGAGCTGGTATGTATGTTCTGGTATGTCCTGGTATGTTATAGTTTAAGATTCAACTTCCAATATTTCTGAAGTTAGGAGGTCATGCCGTGCACTGATTTTTTTATTTACATTACAGAAACTAAGACGAATGGGAGAGAGGTTCCTTTCCGTAGAAGTCGCTTACATTCTGCCACCTAATGCCGTGACTTTATTGTCGCAATCACGCAATCATATAACTAGAGAAAGAGAAGAGCCTAATCGTGGCACAGTTCATTCTCTGTTTGTCATGGTTCATCTCTCAGCCGTAGTTCAATCCTTTGAATCGTTGTTAATCCAAAAAAAAATTCGTAGAATACGCAGACCCAAGAACAAGTCCCATTTTTGATCTGCATATCTGCCTAGGACAAGCCTTAGTTATTTCTCACTTTAATATCTGTCGTATTTAAGCAAGTTGCGAGTGAAAGATCCCTATCACCGTATTTGTAACCAAGATATCCCTGACTCGTACTGCCACTCCACATGTTTAGAAGTTCCGAGCGCTAGCACAGGTAAAGAGGTTCGTACCAGAGATGGGTAGAGATGCTACGTATTTGGCCGCGTTTTTCTAGTTGCAAAAAATCTGATCCAAGGCTACGACAGCCGCAGGCCTGCCCATCAGGGATGAGCGGATTATCCGTATCCGGTTGTCCGTTTAGCCGTTATCCGGGTGTTTTTTCTTATCCGTTATCCGCACCGTTATCCGGGCATTTGGCACCGGATAACGGTGCGGATAAGGCACCGTTATTCAGTGGGGGAGAAGTCATTCACAGAGCATTTTGTGCAGTCCTGTCTTAGGCGCAAACGTTTTCTTTCTAAACACTTTCTAATTCCGCGTTAGTTCTTCCTTTATAAATATTTATTTCGCTCATTTGGGCAAGACTTATACAACCTTCTAGCTAGCAAATCACGTACGTATGTCAGGTCAAAAACCAAGCGAGCGTATGTTCAGACTCCATGAGACTGCAAAATTTCGAAAGAGGGTATGAAGACACAGAGCTTCTGTTGTGTTAGACTTTACAGTCAAAGAAACAAAAGAGAAGCAGGGTATCTCTTCAACAGAGGCCCGAAACGCCATGCATGGGTCACTCCTATTCTTTCACAACGCGGTGGCACTCATAGATAGTGGCATGCGTGATATTACGATTTGTTTCATGTCCTTTATAGCTTTGAACGATAGTATGAGAAGCAGACTAACCCGAAAAAACCATCTACCAAAAAAAAAAGGTGAAAAATAATTGCAGAAAATCTCTGTCATATGCCGAGTGCGGCGAAGGTGCGCTTCCTATGGATGATAACGATTTTGAGTTCAGCTGGCTGAAAAGAAAAGTGTGCAGGGGTTCGGAATTTTTCACCGAGTTTAGCTGGCCTAAAGGTAAAAAGGCACACCGACACGGGACACAGCGCCGGGAAGCAGCCTTTCTTTGAAAATTCTCGCAAAATTATTTTCTCTTCATGCTGTCTTTAAAGATGATAATCGCTAAAAATCCTCTCCGAAGAAGACATGTCTTGTGAGCAAGGTAAATTTCCTGTCTTGAAAGGTACAGTTATTATTATGAGAAGCATAACCTCTTTAACTAATTTTTCTTTTCAAAATTCTCGTCATAATCACGTTTCGCTACGATGACTATTACTAAAAGGTGCTTTCCTGAATGCTTATCCGTTATCCGTTATCCGGTATCCGTTATCCGGTCATTTTTGGCCTATCCGCTATCCGCACCGTTATCCGGTTAATAAAAAATCCCGTATCCGCTCATCCCTGACTGCCCATCCGTCTTTTTTCGTCTGAGGAATTGACTCTATGCTCTGAGCCATTTGGTTGAATACCGCATTGAAGATTCGCTAGAGAATCAGGACGCAAAGTGTCTAGACTCGTGGTTGCCTCTATAATCACGAGAGAATACATTTTTGGTACTTCAGAACGTTAACCTAAGCTCCATACCACTTTCGGGCGTTTGAACAGGATGTTTCCGTCAAAACGATGAGTCGCCAATGGGAACATCTACCTAACAACCTGCAAAAAAAAAACGAAAACAGTATAGGAAATTTGCCTATTTTCCATTTTTTGACACATCTAGGCACTTTATTCATTGAACAGCGAACCGTGAAATTTGTTATCCTACATACATGCTGCCGAAATCTACCCATGACTTCTAGGCTAAACTGGTGAATGTACAGTGGGCGTCAATGGCGGTGACCCGTCTGCGGCCTCGAACAGAACGCGGCGCGACCGCGCCGCTCGAGCGAGAATCCTCTCCGGCACATCAATTTATGGGGTTTTCTTGATAGTCAGTTAGTTTTCTTATCAGTTATCATCAAATATGATGAACAACTATCAAGAAAACCCAGATAAGCCACTGCGACGACGATTCTAGCGTGAGCGTTGCGGTCGCGCGGCGTTCTGTTCGAGGCCGCAGACGAGTCACCGCCATTGACGCCTACTGTATCTTGTACTATAATAGCCACTCAACTGTTCAAGCTACATATTTTAGATTCTATCAGGTTCTTTACCAAATATTTGACAATTCCCGAAGATATCACATTACTCTGTGTTCATAGCGCTCAACCTACACTGAATTAATGTACTATGTTATGGCTCATTCAGCAACGTAGCCTATAGAGGCTTTCTAATTACGAACGACGTCGAGCAACTTTTTTCTGCCATTCCGTGAAAAGGGCCGCCCCTCTGGTGCGCTGGTAATGGATCCGTCCTGGGAACATTTTTTTCTCTCTTCTTCAGTGTTTTTTCTACACCATAGACTTGCAACACTGCATCCAAGTAGAAAGTATTTAAAAGTTGCCAATATTTGTTGGCAGTGTTTATGCTCAAGTGGTCGCTGGGCTGTACTTGTTACTGGAACAAAGCTCGTTCAAGTCCTACAGCGAAAAACAACTTAGTAGATAATGCTGTTACAAAGCCAAGTTTCTCTCTGGTGCTCAGTCGAAGTCAACGAGTTTTACCTCCTCGTTCACTTCCAGATTTCTTTCTACATTTTACTGCATCCATGAACGCAGCATGTGCAAGTACACAGGTGTCATTTTGAATGTTGAGAGATTCCCGTTTTCCGATTCGGCTGGATTCTACTCATTTCTGGAATGAAGTTGTGTGTTGCTTGGATATCATAATCCTCCTCCCTAATGGCAGAGAGTATGTTCTTTCTTCTGACTTCTTCTGGATATTTGGCTTTATGTTGTAAATTTGCAAGTGCACTCAACCTGTTCCCTGCAACGATTCCATGGTCTGGCTCGCGATCTCGAATATTTCCATTCCATACGCGCCAAAAAGTTGCGTATTTTCATGGTTACATCGGGTATACTGACTACTGATTGCTACTTCTTTGTTCTTTGGAATATGAGTTGTTTTTTTCTGGAAAAAATTTCACTGTTTTCCAGTTGAGTGCATCCGTAGGCGAGAGAAAATCCATTGGAATGGTATGTGAATTCCTCCCTATTCTGCTGAGATCATTTTCAGTCATTTTGTTAAAATTCGTTGGGTCTTCTCGCAGAGTTCACAAACAGTAATGAAAACAGCGCCCGAGTGGAACGGTTTTGCATAATATGATCGAGCAAGAGGCATGAACAACCTCATCCTCGTCTTCTCTTCACCCGCACTATGGGATTCTTTGCATCCTTGAGTGACACGCAAAGCATACACTGCACGTGTTAACGATCCACAGAATGATAGTCTACCTAAATGTTCCATCCCTACTGCGCTTCGCGTGTTTCGCATATATTCGCAAGACAATTCCTCATGCAATGCTGTGTCTGCCTTCGACTACGTTTTATAGCTCGATTTCCTCTCAATTCGTGCTTCCCCTACCTTCCACGGTTTTTTTTTTTGCGGTGAGCAATTTGGCAACCATATTTATTCAACAGAAAATCTCTTGAATTCAGTGAAATGCATGATCTCACAAAATCCAAGCAATCCAGGAGCGAACAACGTACCGGGCCCCTTGCGATCTGCGAGGGGCACCCGATTGAGTTGCTTTACCATTTTGAACCCATTCAAGTTTTTTCTTCCCAAAGAACTCCTCCACATCGCTGTTGTTGTTGCTAGTGCAGTAAACGGCTCGCAATTATTTCATCTCACTATAGCACTACTTGTTTCATGTGTTTGACGTGCTGAGTTTCCTTCCTGGAACTGAACGGAGCAGATTGTTTCACGTGGAAAAACGTTCTCAATTTGACGTGCACTCCGAAATTGTTTCAGCGACGGAATTTTTGTGACAGAATGTAATTTAGTCGAGATGAGGCACAACTCCGCTAGCCCGTCTGTGACTGATTTGAATTTCGCAGCACTTGTGTGGATCTCATAATCGAGCACTCAGGCTGCAGGTAGAGCTGCTTCATTACTCCGTCCCTCAATAATAAGAGCGCAGAGTATATAGTCATTCAACTTCGCTGAGCAGTGCGCTTGAACGAGCAGTGAAGGGATGAAAGCCATCTTCAGCTACAACATAGCCTTTGCTAAACAAAAAAACTACGAATGGAAGGTGTCCAGACGGTGGGTCTTGACGTCTTCTTTCAAATTTGTCTGTGAGGAGACGTTGGAAGAAATGTTTGGCTTCCAGCAGTTTTTATAGTTCCGTTCTCATATTTCTCGCTAACTCCGCACCGAGTCCTCGTGGAAATGTCCACCACTCCCTTTTTTCTCCAGATATTTTGCTTTTGTTCATCTGCTCTGCTAGTGTAACTTTTGTTGGTGCTGTGGGGCACTCGTGAGGAGTCTGCTGTTTTCTCTTCGTTTCCAGGAAATCCCTCTAATTCCTGGAAACTTTCTGTATTCGGCAATCAACAATGCACGTAGACGAGCTCGCAGCGGTCCTCATTATATTTATTTCCACATCATACTAGGCCACACGTCACCCTAATTTCGTCTCCTCTTCTGGTCCTCCTCGTAGCTCATGACAACTTGCATTCGTGAAATTGCTTGCACATAATTTGTTTGTTGTTTGACGGTGTTCTCCTGACTTGAACTAACACTCTTATCTATTGCTAAAACCCTGCGAATAGCAGTGAGCAAATTTATTTGCTTTACACGTGTTTTTTATAGCGGGTAAGCCCATATTAACACGTTCGAATAAAATCTTTAGGGCTTATTAATCATCTGGACACCGCGCGACTTCAGCTTTGACGCTGATGCTTTCCGAACCTGTTCTTAGTAATATTTGTCAAATGCGCTCAATTCCAGCCTCATCCTAGGCCATCGCTAGTTATATCGATGAGGCTAGCGAGTTTCGGAGACTTTCCGCAATGCAGAGGCAATTACTCACTTAGCACACAGCGCAGAGTTGACTCTGAATTGATTACTGCTAGCACATCTGCGGACTGGATCGGAAACATACGAGCACATTGTGACCTTAACCAGAAGGAACGAATCCACGGACAAATTGCCCTCACTGTCTATGATGTGTGTAGGCCAGTACGTGTTTAATTTGTCGCCAAAGAAGGTTCTCATATTCACTGCAAACGAGCATTCTGTATTCAATTGTAGTTATAAAAAGCTCGAGTGGAATGGTTAATGAACTAGCCGGAACCCGTCACGTTCTTGCATGCAGCAAAGATATAGTTTTCATTAACATACGTTTTTCATTCCATGACATAATTCCCACGCACGACCATTTTTCTATTTGATATCACAATTATTAGTAGTGAACAGACTCCTGAGTCGAAATAAAAGAGTGAGGACTGCAGCTTCGACTTCATTGCAAACTGGAGTGCTTATTCTATAGCACTATTCCAATTTTCTTTCTGAAATACTAGAATTTTCAAAAAAATTATCAGCTCTTCGAACTATACGATTGCTCAGAGAGCTGAATTTTACATTTTTCAGTCTCTCAAAACCTGATGTGAGTGACGAACATTTGTGTAATATCTCCCTCTTCAAATATTCTCTGAAGCAAAAATCCCAGTCACTCTCAAGCTAAACTTGTTCTTCTGCGCTATATTCCGAATTTCTGCTTCTTTTTTTGGCTGCATTGTTGAGTTTCCCCAGATCTGCTATGCATTTAAGTGTTGATGAGCGCACTGTTGGCATTCTTCGGGGTTTTGTTGGGTTTTCTGCCCTGTCAACAGGGCTTTAGCCACAAAATCGCAGGATTGCGTGGCGACAGATGCCCAGTTCCGCAAGATCAAAACAGCGCTCTAGGTATCTTTGGTTGATAAGGGCATTTTCCCTCGTACCAAAGCCTAGAAATTTAGGGTATAAACAAATGCACAGACTACAAAACGCAGTTGGATACCTAGGATTTTCGCCTCAGAATTCAAAGAAGCAAGTATGCCAAATTATCGAGTAACCCATGTGTACAAACACTAAGGAGTTCGAATTACTCTAATTCCACTCTTTTGGATTTTGAAGTGAGCGATTCCGGGGGCAAGGCTGTGGCTGTCATCATCAGTGTCCGATCCCGCTCTCTAATCTGCACGGTTTATGTCATAACTTTCGCTAGAGCAGATGGAAACGTGAGGAGAGCGCAGACAAACTCCCTCCGATTCCACACCCAACTTCCAGACCACGCATCACCATGCTCTCGACAGTTGTAGTCCTTTGAGGACAAAGTCTTGCAAGACTCCATTCAGAACTGTGCAACGATAATTGACAAAACAAACGTTAGAACCACCACATCCAATGGAATTTAATTTGCAAATTGAGCTCAAAGGTCGTAGAACGAACGTGCAGTCGTGAGTCGAGCGGAAAAATTGTGCGAATTTCCAACGAGCTGGCCTGACAACTAACCGATGATTGCCAGTTTCCACTTGTGATCTTCTCCTGCTTCGTCTCTGACGTACACTAGATGATCACAGAACTTCGCAGAAGTGGAGGTGTCCGCGTGTATGTACATACTTGAGAACTCGCGCTACCTTGCTGGTGATTTTAGATTCTTCAAGCTGCATTTCAGTCTTCAGCCCTCCCATTATTTGAAGAATGCTAGCTCTAACAATCTCCTCCAGAAAAATCACCTCGAAGTTGTGAAAGCACATTCGGCTCCATTCAACTCTCCAAATTGCCCTCTCGCCCTCCAAGACTTCTAGACTTCCGTAACTTCCCATAAGCCTAGATTTTGTTCATCTTTGAGTAATTTTCCCGGTGATACATACGAGAACACGTCATCCATCTGTACTTCTTTACTGCATGCCCTTACGTTCACATGCCCGCGAAAAGTAGGTGCTAGGTGTGCGGAGTAATTCTGGGGCCGTTGTACCTAATTTTTTTTTCAAAAAGCGGTATGTCGACTCATTATCAACAGCATTTTTGTTTGAAATAAGCATCATCAGCATCTATGCAATGTTATCACGGCTGATGATGCTTATTTGCTTCATAATCCCATCGCAGGGAGCTTGTCGAGTAAAACAACAAACTATTGCCAGCATTCCTAGAAAACACCTAGTACAAAGGAAAAGAGGTTCATGTACAAGCTGCACCCATTTCGTTGAATGATGGCTTCACCTAAGCATGTTGATTCCTATTAACTGTCTCACAATTAAGCCCTCTTTCAGTTATGTGAAGTCACTTTCCATTGTTTACACTCTCGAACACGAGTTTTTCCTCTGCCGAGTCCAGTTATAACGTTCGTGTCCGCTCAAATCATTTTTCAGATAAGTGACGACGTCCGAGTAGGCATCGGCCAACAGGCCTTCCGGTACTGCGCCGTTCTATGTCCTGTGTGCCGACGCAGCGCATTCACAGCTCGACGTTCAATCCCACTCATGCCGATTACATTTGTTGTTTCCAACAACTGCATGCAAATGTGAGTATTTTGCATAGCAAAGCACTGCTCTGAGAGGGCTGGAATGTGTTTTACTGGTTACTCAGGAATTCACTAATCATGGTGCGCATCCAATTCGCTGTAGAGAGCTCGAATCCGGTAACTATGTCCTATATGCGAAAACAAACATACAGTAGCGAAGCAAAAAGATTGCAACATTTCTATAGCTTCTTGCGCATAATTTTTCCTAAAGAAGACTGTAGAAGAAGAAATTTTTATACAAATTACGGACACCCGTGTGGGATAGAAGCAAGTTGGAACCTCCCCATTTTGTCGACTGCTTTCTTGAAGGAACTGCCTTTTCACAGTGGTCGAAATCTTATGTCATGGGGACCACAACTCTCTCAGAATGGGGTCTGCCGGAGTGATCTTGACAAGGTTTGCCTTTCCTGTAGCAGAATTAATTCACATCATCCGGAGAAAGTGCGTTCGCTGATCACTTGTAGACATCTAACCAACTCACCTAAGGTCACTTTGACAGCGACGTTCTGTGGATGTTTCTGTCACCTCAACTAATTTTCACACCTCTTTTTTAAAGGCAGCGCTGCTTTTGACAGTTATTCAGTAACAGTTGAGGAATCTGCTTCATACACAGACCACCGCTCTTTCGAAAACCCCAAATATTCCAGCTGATTGCACTAAGCACGGAGGGTTGTTATCTTGGCATTACGAATAGCGACCACGATGACAACGTTAATGTTGAAGATGTCATAGGATTTTGAGAATTTTCAATTTTGATGGCAGTCCATGCAGCTATGGATTTATCTAAAGAGGAAGACCCAAAGAGGGAGGAGGGGGTTAAGCGTCATTGGCACTAGAGTGTGCGCTTCATTGCGTTATCTGCGAGATTTCACACTTCAGCCAGACATTTTTGTTTTGCGAATGCCTCATTTAGTCCAACTCTCACTCTGATTTACCGCCATTCTTTGCAGCTAGATATGCCACGCTACTGCTGCGGTATCAGACTTTGGAAATCCTGGGCTTAAAGGCAGCACCCACGATATTCTTCATCTTCGAACTTTTGGAAGTTTTCAATCCTCAAGCATAGTCCCGACAATTCTGCGACAAAAATGCTGTCGGAAGTCGCGGCTTACGCGAGATATTACAAGTAGAACTCCAGCACAACAGTACAAACCAGCCTGCTGGTACGAGTTCTCCTGTATCGCAAGCGTAGCATTGGAGCGACATTTGACACGGATCAGCTGTTTTTGCCTGCCCTCACTCAGTTTTTCCTATGAAACTTCTTTTCCACGGTCTTTTCACATCAGTTCATCTGCTACTTTGGTCGTAATTGCCTGGAGAACTTTCTATTTTCACTTTTCAAGAGTTGTTTACCCTTTTCCGGCTCGTATTGTTTAATTGTTATCTCTAATTGTGTTTAGCGATATTTGGTCTTGTCCTTTGCCTTACATTTTCTGTTTTTGCTTCACGGATACATTTTTGCAACTGTCATCCTTCCCTTTTCCTATTCCCGTTTTCTTTTGCTCGGAAACACGGCAAATCCGGGTAAATACCCAACTTCGTCAAAAAGTACGTGACGACTGAGGCAGCATTATCGACTTTTTGGTCAGGTCTGTTCCGCGCAACTCGACCATTCCGACCTAACTTAGCGAAATAAGGACATTCAAAAATCGGCTTTTCAGAAGTTTTAACAAAATTGACCGATACCCTCGTNAAAAAGTACGTGACGACTGAGGCAGCATTATCGGCTTCTTGGTCAGGTCTGTTCCGCGCAAATCGACCATTCCGATCTAACTCAGCGAAATAAAGACATTCAGAAATTGGCTTTTTAGAAGTTTTAACAAAATTGACCGATACCCTCATGCTCACCGTAGTCGAAAACTTAAGACTGTGCTAAAATCTCGGTGATAAAAATTTTCGTGGGTGCTGCCTTTAAGGGTATGGCCTGGTCAAAATTTTCGATGGACGGTTTTTGGGCTCTTCCTTATGTAGCCCACCCGACATCACGTAGCCGGAGTTTGAGAGCGCTTCCTTGGGGCAGTCCCGAGTTTCAAGAAAAAACGCTCTAAGGTTATGATATCTGGGGCTTTGGCCTGGATAATGTTGCCACCGCTATTCTCTTCTGACACAGCAACACGTGAAGTAACGCCCCTTCATACAGCGACAAGGAGCTGTTGCTGTAGTGACCTACACAACAACATGGGTGCTGCGGCATCCACTAACACAGCGACACAGGTGGTGTGGCACCACCCAGTGCAACACCACACCAATCGTTGCAACACCACTTAGGCGGCACGACGTCTAGTGGTCGCCCACTGGTTGCATGTAATATTCAACCGTGCAACCAGAACGTCAGCTCTTTAGCGTAGCTTAATGGAACTTTCTCGGGCTTCCATTGATATTTAGGATTCTCTCATCGTAGAACCAACGTTTCAAGCAAAAAACTGACATAGCATGCTTTGGCCAAACTTTGCCTTTAGCCATCTACGGGATTTTTGAGATAGCTTTCTCTTTGAGAGAGAAAAAAACCCAAAACTCATTTTTCCGATGTGCACGAATAGCTGTACTGTAAGCAACTGGAATATTTGAACTTTTCGAAAGAGCACTCATTTGTATTAGGACTGCGCGCCTTTAACTAGAGTTGAATTGTGGTCGTCAATAGCGCTGCCTTCTGAACGTGGTTGACAGAGAGAGATATGGTGATAGACGCATCTATGAAGGGTGGGTATGGTTCACTATAAGGCAAAATGATTTCGGTGTCAACTCGTCCTCGCTTACATTCAAATTGTGCGTGTGCATTATGGTGAAATCGCGCGCGAATGAGTACCAGGTGACTTCGATTGAATTACTGTAGGCGTTAATGGCGGTGACCCGTCTGCGACCTCGCAGAGCGCGCGGCGCCACCGCGCCGCTCGAGCACGAATCCTCTCCGAGACATCAAATTATGAGATTTTCTTGATAGTCAGGTAGTTTTCTTATTGGTTACCATCAAATGTGATGAACAACTATCAAGAAAACCCAGATTCGCCTGCGCGGTGACGATTCTACCGTGAGCGGCGCGGTCACGCAGCGTGCTTTTTGAGGCCGCAGACGGGTCACCATTGACGCCTACTGTATTTGCGTGGACGAGTGACCAGCGCAGGTATATTTTGAAGCAAATGTGCATGGATTCTGTTGTACAGAAAGAAAATCGTGCCAAGAATCTTCAGGTAGACCTCATTCTGGAGGAAATTGCGGATTATATCAAATCACATACAGTAGAGAGCAAAAAAATTGCGACTTTTGGTTCCACATCCGTAAGTTCTTCATAGAAGACCGGAAAGGTTCAAATTTTTTCTGGGAGTTGTGGATACTCATGTGTAGTAAAAATTAGCATATAAGTGAGTACTTCGTTGTCCACGATCAGGAAGCAAAAATTGCATTCTTTTTGCTCGCTACTGTATGTTGACCACCACTGCACGATGACCACCATAACATTCCATTTTTTCAAAGATGAAGTTGACGAAATAAGGAGGTATTGAATTGCTTTCATTCCCCATTGGTGTGAGCAATCCATTTAGAAATTTCAGTCTCTGCACTCTTCATTGAAAGAAGCTATAGTCCTTCTCAAAAAGATAGACGGATTGCGCGTGCGGTTTCTTAGCGTCGCGACTGCAGAATCGCGGCGGGACCTACTCGACGCTCTCACTTAGGACATGCTCTCTCCGCATCCCTCGTTCAGGTCCCGTCGCAATGGTGCAGTCGCGCAATCAGTCTATCTTTTTGAGAAGGACTGTATGACGAGAAACCAAAAGTTGCAGCATTTTTGCTCGCTTCTAGTATGGGAGTAGATTCTGGAAAGGGAGCTGCTTGGATCAAGTCCATCCTTTCCTAAAACGCTGTTTATCTAAGTCTAGGAAGGACAAGCGATGACCTAACTCCGTCGGTATCTGCACAAGAAGATAGGCCCTTCCTCACTTGTTTTGTACATCTTCCATCACATTTGTTGCCTCATCCTTTTTCGAGTGCATTGAGCGCATGGAAATATATCAACAAAAAAGTTGCTAAAATAAAGTTGCAAAATATAAATGTTGTCAAACGTAACAATCTCAACAGGGGCTTACTATCTCAACCTTCTGCTTTATGCTGAGAAGCACAAAGCATATTTTGTTCATTTGAATTAATAATATTTAGTTGATATTTAATTGAACTCATTTTGTAAGGAGTTTGAAAACTTATATAAGTGTTTTGCCTGCTTGCCCTTTTCGTTCATGTCGGCATCACTTTGAACGCTTTCAAAAAATCAGTTAAAGCCTGGGTTAGATCTGGACATATCCTAAAACTGAGCTTGGCAGAGATTCCATCTCGAAACCATTTTTGGACTTCATTATTTGTGCCAATCCAAGCACACCGCCATGCTTTTGGGATAGATCCGGGAAGTATGTATTTAGCGGATCAAATGAACGTGAGTAATACGCGGCAATGGGATTTCCAAACTCATCTATAGACTTTTGGCACAATCTAACCCTTGTGATAAAAATCCGGCTTTACACTAATCAAAAAGAACTCGCCCCTATCCATATTCCCTCTTCACGAAGAACTGTAAAGGTGTAGTTCGGCAAACACTGTTGCAAATCACAATGCATTGGTAGAGGCGTGATGGTAGGGTTCTCGAAAAAGGCTAAGGCGAGATGGTTCAGAGCTTCGATATGGTGAACTAAATGGCACATCTGGCTTCGCTCGGGATTTTACTACTCCGGCATTTCCACTATGATGCGACCAACTGGTCACTCACCTTGATCACCCTAACTCCTGTTCAGAGTTCGGCACAAGCTTAGCCCGAGTAGAAAAAAATACGAAATCCCTTTGACCTAGCGAAAAACCTACGAAGCTTCCGCAGTTCACTGTAAACAAACAAGTTAAAACAAGTATGCGCAAAACGCATTGCATTCGTGTTTTCAGCGCACGCTGACATGACCACATGAGTTAACAAGTGTAATTCGCGGTGGGGCACATCAACATGCTATGACATAATATTTTAAGAATTTTCAGCAAAAATTCGGAATTAGATGGAGATTTCAGGGCCTTTTGCCATTAGTTTGATAAAGCAATACCTCCTGAACCCAACCGTGCGAATAAAATTGGAAATATAATAATTGATTTTGGGAAATGTTGTTTGAGGAAGTTGCTCAAAGTGGTAGAGAACATCCTTTTTTGACTAATTTCTTCGCTGTCACCAAATTAATCAATTGTTGTTCACTGGAACAAGCAACTTTTTCTGAAACTAACCGTTTTAGTACAATTGAAAATAATTGATTGTGAGGAGAGTTGTTTGATGAAAATTCGTTGGACCGGTGTTGAACCCTAAATTTTAGGGTAAAATTAGGGTTCAGAGAATTCCGGAGAATTATCTCCTCTCAAAATCAATTAATTACAATTTCCTCTTGCAGTTGGAGAAAGAGCAGTACTGCAATTATATTGCAAGGTTTGAGCAATATCCGTTCAGTACCAATGATGCTGTGGGTACTGCTAAGTACTTTTTCAGTTGTAACTCCACCAAAATCAATTAAATCCTATTCTTTTTCGGATTTAGGTAGAACGTTGCCAATGGCAACTATATGCTTATTCCCCGCAAGAAACGGTCCTTTTACAAGCGCCGACAACAGTGCTTTTGACGGAATTTTCACATAATAACCCCATGAACTCCCGCCGAAATCAATAAAGTCCAGTTCCCTCTAGCAGTTGGAGGGTGAATAGTATATGTGTTCTTGTCACAAGGTTTGAGCAGGATTCGTTCAGAACCAACGATGCTCTGGCTACGAAGTCCCATATGTTCACCCCATCTTTTACAAAGTACCGCTTGCCTTGAGTCAAGTTTCTGCCGAAGTCTGCTCCTGTTGATCTTCGGATGTATCAAGCGGGCCCCAGCAAACCTCCCATTTGTCCCTTTCGCGTGCCCGAAATTGTCCAATGGAGACAGCGCGTTCGAGGGACCCGATGAGCACTGTATCTTTCTACGAGGAACTTCGAGGAGAAGTCGGGCCATTGGGTCGGTGGTCTTCCTGTTGTTTGCTTGACGTTCCTAGAGCCCAACCTCTCTCCTAACGTACGGGTGATGTCGATGTATAATAGAATGGTGCAGTTCTGATCGTGAGATAAAACCGATGGGAGGACACGATAGAGAGGTCCATTTGTGCGCCGGAGGGCTGCTGTCTTGGCCTTACGATTGGCGGAGGCCAGGTACTGCGGATGCTTTTCCCTGCCTCTACGGTTTTGGTACTCGGAAGTCTTGATTTATCATGCTAAGACGATCGGGCTGACCAATACTCAGAACCACACAGCGCGACGAACTGAACAGCGACTCGGTTCGCCTTTGGCTTGAGAGTGATCTGAAATTTTTTGTTACGCAGCACTCCTGTCATTGAGCTCTAGCCACGCAGTGTTGGCGCGAAAGGCGACTCTGTTAGCAAAGCCACCAACGAATATGAAAGGCCGGATGCTTCCACCCTGGGCACCAATCTAAATTCTTCACATTTTTTCGCGTTTACGATAGAGGTCGTTTTTTTAAAAACATGAAGCTGAATTTTGGATAAAATAGTGTAATGGAATAGTATTATGGAGTAAAATCATGTCTACGCGGTGCTTTTTTCCATCATTATCAACGTGTCGTTGGAGATACATATACGTCCAGTTGCTCATAGTATCAAGAAGCGCAATCCAATGTGCATCAGTGTGTAAATGAATTGCTTAGAAGTTTTATTGCTCAAACTTTGGAAGGCTTCCGACCTAAGTCATGGAATTGTTGAAAAAATTCCATCGAATTGATTCCTCACTGGTATACCGCCTCAGGATGGCAACGCCCTAAAGGCTCCAAACCTGGTTATCCACGTATTTATAGAAGATGATGTTGTATTCATGATAAAATATCAAAGGAGTGAACTGATAGGAGGGGACAAATTCCGGTCAGGCGAGTGTCTTATTCGCCTATCGTTTTCCACAAAAACTGGGCTATGTAAACCTATCACTACGCGAACATTTAGTCAAAACAACGAATACAAGAAATTTTCCACAGTTAGACCTAGCCACATGTACGGTCAAATGCGAAACAGGAAATGAGGAAAGAAAATGGGAACCACTATCAGGGAACTACATGTTTCTGGCTATGCTCTTGTAGAGAAGAGTAGGTGCAAAAACCGCTAAAAAAAGTCGTGGTCCAGATAAGCACCTGTTTGGACTCACATCGCGATGACATCTCGAAGTGACCCTCGTTTCCCGTGTAGAGGATGGGGAGGTGTAACTGAGAATAAGCTTTGTCATTCTTTCTTGGGTCCTGCTGTCGTTTTTTGGAGGAAAATTTGTTTTGCAACATTGTCTCGCAAAAACGCGTATCTACAGTTTCACATCCCGGTAATAACAGAATATTACAGAGGCTCTTCAGATACTATTTCTAAAAGTCCTCGTAGATCAGTTATGGGTGATTTGTCAGGTGATTTAACAATTCGCACATATTCCAGACAGGCTCGTATCTAATCGCCGTCTTTCACGTCGTCGTTTCATCGGCAGTGCTTTCATGGGTAGTGAAGTCGCTGGAGACGGGAGACAAGTCACGAACAGAGGCCGGGCTCGAGATTGCGCTCGCCTCGCTCGCGCTGCTCGCATCGCTCGCTCTCTTTGTTGGTCTGAGATGCGAAAGTCGACGTGTGATCATTGGATATATTACTGCTCAAGTTCGTTTGATATTCATATTGGAAAAATAACATGTAGTCTGTAGTTGACTATAATGGTATAAGGGATAACGAGTTAGTACTGCCTTGGTGCTTTTGTGAAGTTGCCGCCGATAAATTCCATGGCGATTGGTTCCATTGCAGCAATCACTTATTCGTAGCGATCCGTTCGTTTTTAGGTGGCTGCTATAAGCCTTCTTTTTATCCTCTTTTTGGCCTTAATAATGGGACTCAAGGCGGGAATTCTCGATGACCCTGACCACAATGGCTACAAAACAATAGGTTTGCTTACAATCTTGTTAACTTGCTCAATGTTATATACATGTTCCTACGCATAAATGCACAGTATTACAGAGGAGGAGATGCTGATTGTAGTCGAGATCCTTTGCTCCCTCGCCGTTGTAGCCGTGGAAGTGTGGTTCCTCACGGTAGTCCTCCAGTCGTACCGATATGTCACTCAGAAGCAGCACTACATGGGTGTCGACAGAGAAGAACATTTGTAGTTCTTGTTATTATTGTAAATAAAGGTTCACGAATGAAAACGCGTTGGAATGACATTGGCTGCAGAAAGAGGGAGCAGCCATTGTGGAGATTGCCGAATGCGATTGTCTGGGGCCTTTCATCCGATGTTTGATTTAACATCTATGAAGAATCATAATGTGCGCTCAAAGTTTTCCAAGCCATAGAGTTCAAGTCTGATGCGAATATTTCTTACATATCTGATTTGTAACAGCGAAACATACACAGCAATCTGCAACAGATTATACGTTGTTCGTGCACAGTCCCCTCGCGACGGCTCTGCAGCTTTAGTCAAAATGTGGTTGTTACCATCCCCACACACGCAGTGCAAACGAAAACGTTCCAGTGGTAAACGTGTGGGTAGACGACTGCAAACTGTATGCAAGGTAAATGCCCGTTTCCACTGGATAAGGGTGACAACAAAGTCTTTGGCCATACTTTGCAACTCATGAAAATTCCTGTAGGTTAGACAAGGGAACCAAAATTTAGTATGAGTTTACACAATGCATGAGCTTCAAAAACCACTATTGAGATTTTGAGCAAACCTCCAGCCTTTCCGATATAGGCCTCAAAACCCTCACGAGCCGCATAACCTAGAGGCCGCACCTCCTCAGGGTCAATTCAGCCCTACAACTCTCACAGGATTTCAGCGATAGGTCCCATAATTTTATAAAAGCAAGGTAAAGGGGTGTGCTATAAAGCAAATATACAGGTATATCCATATATGTTGAAATCACGAAGTATGAGGAATATTTAGTGAATGTGTGATGTTCACCAAAATGACCTCACAACCAATGTCTTATGAATTTTTCTTTAAAAGCAGTTAGAAAGTTGCTTTAAAAAATCCCTCCCAATCATATAATGTGCGGTTGGGACTTAACAAAGAAACACAATCACAGATTCCTCCATCGATACTTTGGGCACTGACTTCACCTCTGTTTTTTCGCGAAAACTGCAAGAGATGAACACTTGGTGGTTTTCGCTCCAAAGAAGGACAACACTAGGAAATATGCTAGCAATGAAATTGCCTTCACTTNTTTCGTGAATGTGTCAACCAATGTCTTATGAATTTTTCTTTAAAAGCAGCTAGAAAGTTGCTTTAAAAAAATCCCTCCCAATCATATAATGTGCGGTTGGGACTTAGCAAGGAAACACAATCACAGATTCCTCCATCGATACTTTGGGCACTGATTTCACCTCTGTTTTTTCGCGAAAACTGCAACAGAGGAACACTTGGTGATTTTTGCTCCAAAGAAGGACGGCACTAGGAAATATGCTAGCAATGAAGTTGCCTTCACTTAAGGTCATTTTTGAAAAATTAATGCCTTTCAATTTGTTCTCTAGCAAAATTTTCTGGCAAGAAATCATGGCAGACCTGATCCGGCGGCCATGCTTATGGCGAGCCCACCACTTTCAGGACTAAATACACTCCAGCTGCCGACATCTTTGCCGCAGAACCCTGTACTTTTGGTGGAATATAGAGGACACCTTGGGAATTATTCGCTATATTTTTCATGTCGGTTCTCTCTTGCAGCAGAGGGTTACACCAACTAATGCGGAGAAATGTCATCATTTGTGATGATTCCTTTCAAAAATTATTTTAGCCAATACTATAGTTCAGAAGGCGTAGGAGATGCTCAATTTTGAATAAATCTGAAGCGCTTCAATAGTTTTTCTGCGAAAAATGAGCAGAGGATGGGAGAAATAGAACTTTCTACCACGCTCTGCAAGAAATGAGCAACCGCACCTTCGCACTACTTTACTTTATGATGCTGCCATTTTACTCAAAGGCTTTGTCACTGTGTCAAATACTAAAGATATGTTGGTAGCGACATATGCAACACAACCAACAGCTTTGCCGCTAATTGTTTTCCAAAATTGCCAGGGAAAATTTCTGCGAAAATTTTGGCCAAAGACTTTGTTGTCACCCTGTACTCCAGTGCATATCCGCGTTGATGTGACGTGAGGTGAGGATGTCAATATCCATAGTACATCATAGAGCAGCTACAGTGGAATGCATGGATAAAAACAAAGAAGGTTTTAGCAAGTTCTCCTGTTGTAGACCTTGTTTTTGATAGAGAGCTGGTAATTAGTGTCTCGGCTTTTAGAGTTTGATTTTTTTTTCTGTTGCTATCACACTATTTTCTGAGATGACAGTCCCGCCATCTACGCCTACTTTGTGAACTCTTGCGAAGTCATTACTGAAGAAGGTTGGTTTGTTGTCGTCGAATCCTTCGATTTTCTTTCCTGAACTAGTTTCCCAGGTGGTCTCCATTGTGTTCTTTGTTATCTTTCGGAGTCTTTTTCTCGCCGCCTGTCTAGGGGCAGGTTCATTATCTTGGAGAAGAAAAAAGCTGTCTCAAAGCGACAACTGTTGTGGTCTCAAAGGCACAGTCCAACTTCAGAATCGTTTTCAAGATTTTCGCATCAGATGAATCTCGAGCGATTGCTGATCAGAATGGTATAGGTGATTCCGTTCGAAACCACCAAAAACCTCTGTTTTACCCGACTTTGGAGGAGCCATTGGGCGGAGTCGAGGGCGGGGCCTAGCTTCTCTTTCGATTAATTCACTCCCGGAAGCGCACTTTCTGAGGATAATTTTACTCATCGAAAGAGTTCCTCATCCACTTTCTACGGGATAGCAACTGCGTTTCAAGTATTGCTAGCAAGCGAGTACATGGTGCGGTAACCCTGTAAATCCGCCTTGGCTCCTCCATCTTGGTCGAGATTGTAGGGTTTCCGCACCATGTACTCGCTCGCTAGCAAAACTTGGATTGTATAATAGTTTCTATTCTGTAAGTATTGGATGACTCTTTCGTTGAGTAAAAATATCCTCAGAAAGGGCGCTTCCGGGAGTGAATTAATCGAAAGAGAAGCTAGGCCCTGCCCCCGACTCCGCCCAATGGCTCCTCCAAAGTCGGGTATCGAAAACAGAGGTTTTTGGTGGTTTTGAACGGAATCACCCACACCTTTCTAATTAGCAGTCGCTGGGGATTCATCTGATGCGTAAATCACGAAAACGAATCTAAGGTGGGACTGTGCCTTTAAAGGCAGTGTATCAGGTCGTTTTGGGTGTCGAGATGTCAACGGAATCCAATTCTTCTCGACGCGCTGATTGCAATGATGTACTTGGAATCCGAAAAAGCTCTCAAGAAGCCCTACTCTTAAGGTGAAATGTGATCTTGACATGGACGAGTTTCCCTGACCGCAAACAAGGAGGGAGCGATAAAAAATTGAGACTGTTTATCGAAATGAACTTCCCAGCAGCAGCTATCATGGACAGAACAAGTATTTCCGTGTTGGAAAACAACGCCTTACCCTCAGTAAGCTTCAACTGCGGAATGAAGCCTCTCGTACAACCGGTATTTCGAAATTCTCGGCCGAAGGATCCCGTATCTTTCGGGGTTTTCGACGTCTTTTTGGAGTTTAAAGTACATCTATGTGCTCAAGAGCCCGAAAATGTTCAGATGAGGTGGGGTTGTGACGAGCTGACACACTGCCTTTAATTCGGCTCATGAGGCACCTACTAGTCGAGCACTTCACCTTTGTAGCTTGATTCAAATCATGAACTACATATAGATAAATGGTCAACAAGATGAATCATTAACTTTTCGAACCATCGCTGACCTGAACGGTTACTAGTAGCTCAGCGGCCAAACACACGCTGACGTTGAAGGATGTCTACGCTTAATTCCGTAAAATTTTGCTCATAAATCATCCTAATTCGCGTCCTCATATTAGTTACAGCTCTTGTTAACTCTTCGTCTTGGACCTCGTGAATGCTACGGCATTACATTCAGAAAGATCAAGGCAAAGAACAGTCAGTAAGCTTCCAGCAGAAACATAGAACCAGAAAAACAAGTGGCACATGATTTGTCATATCTACTCATGAGCACGTTCAAATATGGCATAAAAACATCGCTCAACGTAGGACCCAAAGCACGCATGGATGTCAGTCTGTCACTTCTTTGGTCTGGTTGCAGTAGATTAAAGCACATATTGTTTCACGATATACTAAATCCTGTTACCGTCAAGTCCCTGTCGTTGGGGTGAATTTATGAAAGATGGATTCATGCGCCTGAGAAACAGCCCACAGAGACTGTCCGTGGCATGTCATATTTCATTTACTTTACCTGTTCTCATAACTTTACCAAACTATCCTGGGGTTTGTTGACAGCTTGCCTCACTAAGCTTCAGTTATGTTCTGAAGAGATTCCATCTGTGCTAGAAATTGTGGAGACTGTCATAGGCTCGCCGATTCAACTATGCTGCTTCTAGCCATGACTGGGAAAATGAGGTTCATACCTTAGATAGGCTTATTTATGAAATTGTTCAAGTTTTATTCTGAATGAAAGTGTCTCATATCTAAATCAGAAAGTGTTCTGCTCGGAATTCTATTGCAGGGTTATCAATATCATTTGTGGACTGGGCTTCAGCACGTTGCGGAAGAGAAGCTGCTTCCATCGTGTCCACCATTACGAACTCAAACTGGCCTGGACACTATTGAAAACTGAAGCTTGGAATTCATATATCCATTAATATCCATTCATGTGGACATAAGCATTGCACAACGTTTGATCATTTACTTCTCCTACAGAAACCCATGATTTGTTCTGCTCTTTCCTTTGTTGAGTAGAGAAAAGCTCATAAGATGAAAAGTTCAGTCCGGTAAGCAAAGTGTGTTAATGTACAGTCTGTTCCCTGGAGCGTGCACTGCAGATCATGCTCCAATAGAACGCGGCGATGTAGCACGAGGACTATCGGACACTTACCACCCGCGCGCGTCAGGTCCCGGTACGACAGTGTATAGAAAACAGCTGTTCTCGGGCTTTTCCCACAAAGGACAGTTCATCTTTGATCTAAGACAATCAATAAGGGGATGAAGTGAGTTGGGGCACCTTTGGAACCATGTTTGGATTCTTTCTCCTGAGTTCAAAAAGGCACAACGGCCTGACGCTGCGCGCGCGGGTGGTAAAAGTCCGTAGACGTGGCACGAGAGACCGATCATACGCTGCTGAAAAATAGAAAGCTGATCGACCACTCCTACCACGCCACCGCGTTCGATTGGAGCATGATTTGCAGTGCACGCTCCACGGAACAGATTATAATCCTCATGCGCGAAACCAGATACGTGGAATGTGCAATTGTACTAGAGACACTCAATAAGGCAACTACAAGGAACGTCAATCACGATTGCTACTTCCGCGGACTGGCGCGCCGCAACATCCACGCGGCGCGGGCGACCACCGTGAATGTTGAGTGTTGCCTCGCCTGCGCCGCGTAGATATTGCGGCACGCCAGGCCGCGGGAGTAGCAATCGTGATCGACGTTGCCCTTATGTTAAGTTACTGCCTGTTCCAAAAATTAGGACAATTTAATGTTTTGCGTGTAGCTCCACGAGAGCTCTGCATTTTGCTTCACGTCAAATCATGGGAATTGAGCACTATCAGTAACTGGAAACGTGCCAAATCATGTCTCTTCTAACAACTGACAATACTTACCTCATCTTGGAAGCCTGCCAAGTGGCAAGATTTGTGAAACAGACAGTAACTACATAACTCGATTTGCTTCTGAAATCCCTAGAAAAAAAAGCGAAAATTTCCATGTAGGTTCCTCGCTTATTCATAAGAGAATCTCCAAATTTCCCCACTGATGTCCTCCGGTTTGCCCTCGAAATTTCCTTGCTTAGCCCACGGTGTGTCCACTATTCACCCATGGTTAGGTGCGTCATCTTCGCAGCTCATTAAATTAATGCCCAATCACACCAAACGCTCCCCACCCGTCCGCTAAGCAGGGGGTTGCCGTAATTGTTAGAGATGAAATGTGATGTTTCTATTCTGTCTACTCTAGAAACGTGGAAATCAACGACGAGATGTGAAAAAAAAAACTTCGAATTCATTCACGTGTGCCTCTACCATATCGACTACGTTGCTGACGAATTGTCGTCTTCTTAGATTCATTTAGACAACTGAAATCCTGTGGAACTGTGAATTTGTGACGGTTCTTTTCAAAAACATTGTATTTTCTTGTTCAAGTCGGCATGCACCGGAAACGTACAGGCGCAGACATTTCACCACGGTTTTGCTGCATACTAAACAGTGCGCTCTTATTTCTGCATTCTAAACAAAACCCTATGAGAGTGTGTTGCTTATTTCAGGAAGCTATAAAGACACTTTGTTCCTGAGACAACTCGATATTGAAAAAAGTCACAGAACAGCTTGAAAAAAACTACCTGCATTATCTCAAAATGAACAAAAACTTCCAATGTTTTTCAGGAACTGAATGATCCCGTGCTCTAACTCCAAACTAAACATGTTCGGCCCTACAGAGCTTTGGGGCTCCTCCGAACTCTCGAAATTTTACAGATGTTCACAATGCAGGAGATAGCGCAGACCACCAAATGGGAGCTTTCAATTTTTTTCTTGCCTGAGGGAGAAGATCCTCTGAAATTACAGTGATGGTGAAGATGTGTTGGAACTGATCAGTATGTTCATGCCGCTCCAAACCAGGTGACGGTGACTTACCCGAAATCAACGGCACCTACTATGTGTACCTCGAGCACTTGTGTTTCGTTAGTCCACAAATGGGATTCCACAGTTCATCTATGAGTCTTCATAGTTTATCCGCATCATGCAGCCCAATTTTATGATAGACACGGTAAAATATTTCGGTGTTTGTGTGCGGTGTCGTAAACTTAGCTAGTTTTAGAAAGTTTTTGAATCTTTGGAGACTTGAGTTATGCTGTCTGTTCTCATACTACGGGACTCTCAGCACATCTTAGGCACCATAAAATCTTAGAGAAACACACTTTCTCGAAGGATATAAATCAAAAGCTCCTGTCTCGTGGTGTGCACGATACACCGCGAACATCTGTAATAGTTGGAAGGTTCGGAACAGCTCCATATCTCATCATGGCCGAACACGCTGAGCTTGATTACATAAATCACACGAGTCAGCGGTGACCTCGAAATGGGGAAAAAAGAATTAGCTAAGTTGGAGAAAGCGCTTATGCAAAGTTATTGCTAAGTTGACATCAAGTAAGCATGGAAATCACAATCATTAAGTAGAAAACGCACATATTATACTAGATGTGAGTCCTCTTTACTATAAAGCTATTATTTTGTGGTCAGATTCCAGTTATAAGAGTCGGTCCGTGGCCGTTCGTAGACGAGACCAATCTAAAGATATCGACTCTCATTAAGAAATATTCTCTCAAGAAAATTCACCATTTGGATGGCCGGGTTTAAAGGCAGCACCCACGATGATCTTCATCGTCGAGGTTTTGGAAGTTTTCAATTCTCAAGCATAGTCCCGACAATTCCGCGACAAAAGTGGTGTCTGAGGTCATGGCTTACGCGAGATATAACAAGTAGAACTCCAGTACAACAGTACAAACCAGCCTGCTGGTACGAGTTCTCCTGCTTTGCAAGCGTAGCATTGGAGCGACATTTGACACGGATCAGCTGTTTTTGCCTGCCGTCACAAAGTTTTCCCTATGAAAAAGTTCTTTTCCGCGCTGTTTTCACTTCAGTTCATCCGCTATTTTGGTCATAATTGCCTGGAAAACTTTCTATTTTCACTTTTCAAGAGTTGTTCACCCTTTTCCGGCTCGTATCGTTTAATTGTGATCTCTAATTGTGAATTAGCGATCTTTGTTTTTGTCGTTTGCCTTACATTTTCGATTTTGCTCCACGGATACACTTGTGCAACTGTCATCCTTCCCTTTTGCTATTCCCGTTTTCTTTTGCTCGAAAACACTGCAAATCCAGGTAAATACCCAAATTCGTCAAAAAAAAGTACGTGACGACAGAGGCAGCATTATCGACTTTTTGGTCAGATCGGTTCCGCGCAACTCGACCATTCCGATCTAATTCAGCGAAATAAGGACATTCAGAAATCGGCTTTTCAGAAGTTTCAACAGAATTGACCGATACCCTCGTGCTCACCGTAGTCAAAAACTTAAGACCGCGCTAAAATCTCGATGACAAAAATTTCCGCGGGTGCTGCCTTTAAGCAGTNAAATAAGGACATTCAGAAATCGGCTTTTCAGAAGTTTCAACAGAATTGACCGATACCCTCGTGCTCACCGTAGTCAAAAACTTAAGACCGCGCTAAAATCTCGATGACAAAAATTTC
>JARK01000009.1:11569-34577 GCA_000688135.1 Ancylostoma ceylanicum
GGGGGGACTTGAAGAAATAACAAATGAAACCGCTTACGGGAAGTTGGACGTGTGAATGGTTATCATTGATTAGTTGACCGGTGTGAACACAACAAGCAGTCCTGTTGGACCAATTTAGTGGACACATCCAGCACTCAAAATTAGTAGACACATCCAGTGCTCATCGTGGGCTGATTTAGTAGACACATCCAGCACTCAAAGTTGGTTGACACATCCAGGACTCAGCCGGTATCAATTGGTAGACACATCCCGCACTCAAATTTAGTGGACACAACCATGACTCTTCGAAAACTGAGTGCTGGATGTGTCAACCAACGTTATCAGGCCATTTTGACTCCTGGTTGTGTCTACTTTTTGATCGTCGGCGAGGCCACGCCCACATTGAGTCCTGGTTGTGTCACGGCGAAGTTTGCGAGAAAGCTAGGCAAGCACTACTGGACTTGTTACGCCGTGTGCTTCGCACCCTTTCGCGTAACTGTACATTGCAATCTTCAGTAGTCCCTTCCAGCAACTACTATTATTGATAGTACCTCTAATCACAAAAATTATCCGCGCGCCGCCCAGCCGGTGTGCCTGGAATCGCGTGCCGCTCGGCCGGTAATTGAGCCGGCATTTAAATTTAGGCGCGGCGCTCAGCCGGTTTCTCAAAGTCGCCCGCCGCTCGGCCGGATTTGACGAGCCGCCCGGCTGGTCATTTGAATTCGCCCGGGGCTCGGCCGGTGCGAGTGCCTGAGTTTCGACAGAAGGAATTGCCGAGAACTCTTGTTGTCGATGATTTTGTGGCCTCCGGTATACATTCACCACCGTAGTCAGCAACTCAAGCAGTTTCTGCTTCGGTCAATGTCTCAACGAGAGCTGAGACGTTCTGCGTGGCTGATCTTGTTCCATCGGAGCACTGCCGCCGATAATGCCTTTTTATAATCATCATAGGAGCCGTTGTCGACATTTGCATTCTGCATCCACTGTAAGAGCGACTCGCAAAGTGAGCGCAGCAGATAGTCTGTGAAATTGAATGGTTCGTGGAGCAGCTACGTTCATGTTTTTACTGTAAAATATTAAATGTAGTTGTCACACTAACAGGTCGACTTATTTGGATCCCATTACGGAATGCTGTTGTTAATTATGGCACTTATAAACTACGTTTCCTTCAGTTTTAATTATGGACGTTCCTCTGTGTGACGACTGTCCTTTTCATGCTCAGTGGCCTCCAAATTAAAAGTGGCATACACCTGCTCTAACTCATTAAACAATTTGATTTAATTCAAATATGTGTAGCCTTATTAAATATCAAAAGAGAACACAATGCTGCTTTAATTTATCAAATAGAAATAATGGAACATGAGCGTGACAAACGGCATTCTGCTTTAGATCGGCTCTCTTTCCTTCCGCATTTGGAGAGTTGAATCGATTTCTCTTCGCTATTATCCTTTCACAAGTATGAAAGTTCAGATCTCGTACTGAACAACATGGACTCACTCTTTCAAGTTTTTTGTCATTTTATCCTTGACAATTACAACACAGCAACATAGAACTGTTTTCGATTACTTTTTGTAGAAGAATGTTTGGAGAATGTTTTTGAGGTCTCCACAAAAGGAAATAGGAGCAAATTGAAGGTTCCCAAGGGTTTACGGTGTTCCGTGCAAAGTTGCCGCAAAAGTCGTGTTGAGCTTCAACGTTTGAGTACTTCGCGCGAGAGCTAATACAAAACTACGAGTCTTCTACGGCATACATTTTTTTGCTGGCTACACATGAAGCACTCCCCGTATCATACAAAAGCTCGCGAAAACTTACCCCCTACCCTATAAATTCGACGGGTCGGACGAGGATCAAAATTCGCTCCCAAAAAATGACGTTTACTGTCGCTTTTAGCTTGCTTAAAAATCCAGGGGACCTCCGTTGAGTTCTTTGGGTAGTCCTCCAACTTTTCATTCGTTTTTGACAAGAAATCGCGGCGTTTCAAAACGTCAAACGCGATATCAGTGAATCAGCACATCATACCTAGTATTAATTGGCTTAGCATGTGGATGTTTGAGTCTGTGAACGAGAACCAGCCACTGTCATCAGAAACTAACTGCACCATCGTGTTCAGCGCGTCGAGTTGTGTACGAGAGTGCGCAAATTTTGATTTTTACCTTGGATTATGCTCTGATGTTGAATGGCAATACATTTGGCGAGGTTTGTTTGGCAACCTCGCAGACGAGCTAACAAACTAGCCAGGCAAACGAACCCCGTAAAATGTATTGCCAAACGAGAAGTACCGTAAAATGTATTGCCAAACAAGAAGTCCCGTAAAATGTATCGCCATGCAAACCTTGCCTTTTGTATCACCAAACAAACTTGAACGCGCAAAAATTTTGATAACACCACGAATCGTACCGTGGCTCTGATATTGGAAGACCGCTGCCTTACCAACAGCGCCATGCGAGTCCACACCGATGATGACTGAATCACCCGCTAAGGATGAAGTGAACATATTAACCCGTAAAATGTATCGCCAAACAAGATGTCCCGTAAGATGTATCGCCAAACACATTCTCTTGCCATATGTATTGCCAAACAGGCTCTTCACTCATTCTCCCGTAAAATGTATCGCCAAGCAAAATTTTATCCCGTAAACTGTCTTGCCAAACACATTCTCTTGCCAAATGTATTGCCATTTAACATCAGAGTAGGTGTTTCGGTCCACTTTTGTTGTGTTCAGACTCGCTAAGTTCTTCCAATGACCGACAGTTGTGTTAACCACAGTTGGAATGAATGAGACAGCCTATAATAACTGGACCGTTCCGGAGCCAGAAAGTCGAAGAATGATACGAAACAATGGCGAGCTACCGCGTGCGTAATCGCAAAGGGTCGATTGCCGCAGAAGGGTTGCGCCGGCGTCCAAAAGTGGGGCCACACCCAGAGACGGGCCCAACGATGTGATAAAGGTGCGCCAGAGTCGAAAAGTGGGGAAACGCCTACGGCGGGTCTAACGGTGTGATGAGGGTGTGTCGGAGTCCAAAAGTGGGGAAACACCTAGAGTCCAGCGGTCCTGTACAAGTTTGAAGGACGTCGCCTTACTGTTGCGCAGCTGTAGAAAGGGCGCCTGTGAGCCATAAAGTACGACGTTGGGAAAACAGGAGATTTGGTAAATGTAGAATGGTCTGCGTGATGTGAGGATGATGGCACATAGAGAGAGCGAAGCGAGCAAGAAAAGGCCTGGCATCACGCTGGTTCTTTTCGTTTGTTTATCATAATTGCATTTTTTATTCATACCAGTTTTTATTTCTTAGATCTTGCTTTGCCGCCACCTATTCAGTATAGTCGATCGAGCATATCCAGCATACTTTACTACCATGGATCTCATCAGCAATGATAGCATGCAGGTTCTTGAAGTGGTCTGATTCACAAAAACGTGCGAGCTAGCTCATGCGGATGACCTTGAGAGACTGTCAGTAAGCCTTCAAGGGGTGCCCGAGTTGTGATCCTGTTCTTCAAGAAAAATCTCAATGAGGGCCGAAATCTGCAGTTTGGTATTATCCACGAACGGCTACGGAATGGCTTTTGTAGGTGGAATTCAACCCTAAAATAATTGCTTCACGCTAGACTAGGCTCGTCTCTAGTAGAAAGTGTACGTTTACGGCTTAACGACTGTGATATGCCAGGCCTACTTGAGATCAATTTAGCAGTAACCCTCTATAAGTGCTTCCACCAACTTAGCACATTCTTTCTTCCCAATCCGAGGTTACCGCTGACTTTTGTAGCCCTTGGCATGAAGCTGAACATGGTTTGCTATATTGAGATATGTGGTTCTCTCGAACTCTCCAAATATTATAGATGTTCGCAATGCACCCTTTAGTGCATACTATAAAATAGGAGCTTTTATTTTTTCCTTGTTTGATGAAGAAAATTCCTCCAAGATTCTATGAAGGATTCCTACAGAGAACGTCAATCATGATTGCCACTGCCGCGACTGCAACATCCACGTGGCGCGGGCGAGCACTATGGTTGTTGGGTGTTGCCTCGTCCGTGCCGCGTGGATGTTGCGGCCGCGGCAGTGGCAATCGTGATTGACGCTCCCTGTAGAACACTCGTCTTGATATGTTAACCACGCGTTCACACCTTGTCACCGATACCTGATACGTTAGACACTGCCGCCTACGTGTACATGCACGTTAAACCTGGTGTAACATGTCAAATCTTCAAAAAAAAAATTACTCTACAGGCAATTCAACCCGGAGTCGGTCTCGCACTGCTCGAACGCATGAGTTCCACGTAATCCCACATCACTTCCGGGATTGTCTTAACATGTCGGGCAGCCAAATATCACTGCCACTAACAAGATAGAACGTGCGCGATTCGTCAAATTCACCGTTGCGCCTTCCACGTAGGGATAAACCAACACCGACTCTTTTCTGAATTGCCTGTATTAATAAGGAGAACCACGCAAGTTTTTTTCCGTTCCAACAACCATGTCCGCTGCTCTTGCATATGTCATCGACGAAGTCGCAAACCGCCAGGCTGAAGAAACTACCGCTCACCATGAACCGTCACTCCAAGCCATGAAGGCACTGGCCACCAAGTCGGCGATTCGAAGTATCATTCATGTTTTTATGGGTTCAAGGTGGTTTTGAACAGGAAAGAACTCCCATTATCTCAGTGTTCAAAAGACATCAGGAGGGTGAAATTACGTGATTTGCGCAAACGGGCGCGCCAGAGACACATCCGGCACCTTCGCGCCGGATCTCGAGATGTCGTAGGTTTCAGAGGGAGGCATTCTATGAATCCATCGCTTCCGTTATGCGTGACACACCACCTTTTTTGCACTGCCGTGTTTTAATCATTGGAAATCCTTGAAAAAATCAGAACTGCAAGGAAAATCCATCGTGGAGAATGACTGTGACCGGAAAGAAAGCCGTTAATTGTAAACGATTCGTGGCAATCTAGCGTTGCATGTTCCCAAAGAAGTGGAACGAGATAAAGTGAACCAAGTCGTCACAGGTCCAGCGCATGATAGATGAATGGGTGGAAAAAGATTTGCTGAGAACTTTCATATTGAGAAGGACTGGAATCATTTGCGGGCTCGGAGGAGGAAATCCATCGTTATTCGCATTGTGAAACCTGGAGTAGCAAAGTGAGCTTTCCGAGAATTTCATCAACATTTCCAGATGTCTAGTCATATTCACCTATAATACCGTCATGATCATGTGAAAGTCAGTTTTCCCGAGTATCCGCCCGAGATAAACTAGCTTATCCGCGAGATAAATTAGCTTACACATGGAATAGCTGTCTACAGACACTGCAGTTTGCGTCCACAGATGCAGGAATAAGTGCTGCCGATGTTATTAGTCAGCTTCGAAGCGATCTGTATAACTCAGAGCTACCTGGAGCCTTTGAAGAGTTATTTATCTCTGATAACTGTGCAACACGAACGCAGCCCAAACGGCGCAATGCTTCGGGTAGAAACGCAAGCAGCAACGCTTCCCAGTTACTGCCATCTTCCCCTCCGTTGCTGCCAATCTCCCCTTCATTGTTGCTCCTTGTAGCGGCAATGGAGGGGAGAATGGCAGCAACTAGGAACCGTTGCTGCTAGCGTTTCTACCCGAAGCATTTCGCCGTTCGGGCTGCCTTCCTAGCGCACATTCACCGGAGATTGAGCGAGATTTTATGAGCTTCGTCGATTATGTGCTTTCGCGCCTCACTGCATCCGTACGCTGCAGACGCAGAGCAAGTGACGCAGAGCTTCACATGATCAGGCGCTCCCGTGTGCTCCCTCGACACTGATTATTAGTGTGGAAAATGACAGAAACGCGCGACAAACTTCATTTCGGATCCTTCGCCACTCTAAGTTCACCTGCAAGCATGGCACAATTTGTTTTCTAAGGAGCTCGGCGTAGTTGATCCGAGATATTGGAAGATACTTCGTTCTCTGCTCCAGCTAGCACAACCACAAATTTGCCCTTAAATATGCTGCCTTTCCTTTTGCTTGTTTCTTATTCTTATACCAGTCTGGCCGTCGGGCTAACGCCGGACTTCCAGACTTCTATAGATGCTCGCTTCGCTCGCATATTTCACTGTGAATACAAAGGAATTCCTGGGGACCAATATCCCAGGGGCTATTGATATTTGGATGTAACCGATTCAGTGCAAATGGTCACTCGGAATGATTTATTTATTGCTGAATGTTTAGGTAGAAGTGATAGGGGTCTAGTGGTGTATGTAAACAGAAAGGAGGTGGTTCATTCCGACACGAAGGGGACAGAGAGTGGGGAACGGAATAATGAGCGAGTAGGTGTAGAGGAGGAAGGAAAGCGTGTAGGAGAGAGCCGCACCGGCACACTCCTTGCGTAGTATTGAACACATCTAACTTCTGAAACCCAGCACACGTTTCTAACCGCGGAACCCACCTCAAAGCGTCCCCCCACTTCTGCGCGTCGGCGCACTTTTATCACAGCGATGGACCCGTCTCTCCCACTTTGGGCGCCGGCGTATCCTTATCACAGCGACAAACACGTCCCCCCCCACTTTGGGCGCCGGCGTACCCTTATCACGTTGCTATACCCGTGACTCTGTACCTCCTCACCTTCCAGAGCTTCAGGAGCTCCTGTTCAGTCTCTGAACCTCACCACACCCGTCTGTATCATACTGTTGACTTCACAATCATCATCACCGACCAATCAGGGAATTTCGTTCCACACACACTTACAGACACACAGAGTAAGCGCTTTATTATAAACCAGTCTGGCCGTCCGGCTGACGCCGGACTTCCAGACTTCTACTAATGCTCGCTCCGCTCGCATATTTCACATTGAATGCANATTGCGGTCAGTATACCGCAGTGGCGGGCGCAGGGGAGGGGAGAGGAATTTGGATCACCAAATTCTCGAAATTGCTTTACAAAACGAGTGGGAACTTTGTTTTAGTTAATTTTCAATTTTTTATTTTTGTTGTAACGTTTTTAAACAATTATTATTAACCAGTCTGGCCGTCCGGCTGACGCCGGACTTCCAGACTTCTACTAATGCTCTCCCCGCTCGCATATTTCACATTGAATGCAAAGAAAACCCTGGAAACCTTTCGCGTCATACATACATCCCCCTCAAATAGTTTCAACGCTCTCCTGAAATTCCCTCGAATCTGCCAGGCCTTCTCTCATCTCCACAAAGTGACGCTCTTTGATAGGCCCTGGGGGCTGTGAGCATTTGGATGTAACCGATTCAGTGCAAATGATTACTTGGAGTGATCTATGTTTAGCTGGCTGTTATGGTAGCTATGTGATAGGAGTCTACTGCTGTATGTAAACAGAGTGAAGGGGGTGGCTCATCCAAACACGAATGGAAAGGACAGAGAGTGATGAGCAAGTAGTGCAGGGGAGGAATAAAAGCATGTATGAGACAGAACCGCGATGGATATTCGCGTAGGATTGGACCCGTATGTGTGCATTCCTTCGTTTTTCCAAGCGATTCCACACCTCTGAATCCCGACACACCCTTTCACACCGTGAAACCCGCTTCAAAACGTCTCCCCACTCTGGGCGCCGGCGTTCCCTTATCACAGCGGTAGGCCCGGCTCCCCCCACTTTAGGCGCCGGCGTACCCTTACCACAGCGGCGGACCTGATTCCCCCCACTTTAGGCGCTGGCGTACCCTTATCACAGCGCTGGACCCGGGTCCCCCCACTTTGGGCGCCGGCGTACCCTTATCACAGCGGCAAACCCGGTTCCCCCCTACTTTGGGCGCCGGCGTACCCTTATCACAGCAGCGGAGCCGGCACTCCCACTTTAGGCGCCGGCGTACCCTTATCAAAGCGGCGGACCCGCTGAGGAACGGTAAACCACTTGGGCATATGATTGGTGTACGACAGCCGCCCTATTGATTCTTCAATCTAGGATGAACGAATTTCGTGACACACAGACACGCACACACACACACTTACACACTTACACACAGAATAAGCCCGTTATTATTAGTCATGATCATGATTTTTTTCAAAACGAAGGTGCATACACCTGGATGAACCTTTGTCATCTTCTATGCAGGGAGTGACCGTTCTGCTAAGGTATTCCGGAGCCCTGTGATCTACAATGGTGGCTCACCCAGATTTTGTCCCATCGTAGCGCAAAGTCTGGGCTATTAGGAGGTCTCATATGCGACTTCTGATTTCAGATGTGAAGAATAGGGCAGTCGTTGAATCGATTCGCAGTCACAATTCCGGTTCAGAAAACTAACTTCGAGGCCATATGCGAGTAATCTTTTGTCGCATGGATTTTGCCAGGTGATACAGCAAAAATCCTCTCAATTCTTTATATGACGTGTGGTAGCGCTCCGCTGCAGTTTTTCGCTCGTTGCAACATAAAACACGGGAACGGAAGATCCAAAATTTTTGTCGGTGTCATAAATTTTTCTAGAACATTAAGAATGAAGAAATATTTTTTATAAACCTCTCTTACTGTAACTGGCTATAACAATTGCACTAAAATTGGAACTCCGGAACATTCGTGAGTGCAGCAAAGTTGTTCCACTCGCTTACTATCATAGCCGAAAAGGCTTAACAGCAATTTGAGAGAATATACAGTGGCGGCCACATATTTAGCACGCTGCCAATTTTGGGCGATCAACTGATGAAAGTACAAAATCTATATCTCAGGATTGGAAGTATCTATCAGGACAGTACTCGAGAATGTAATAAGGCATAGTAATCTCCTTCTTGCTTCAACCTTGCTCCTCCGTGAAGTGCTTCTGAAAGGAATCACTCATTCGTCGCGTTTAGAGCTCAAAATGTAGTAATTTTGGTAACATCTTCGTTCATCTCATAGATCGAATCTGGGTGAAACGTGATTTTATTCTCGATATAATTGCGTGTTTTGCAACAATAGTTTCGATAAGCAGTTTCCCACCTAAGGGGAGAGCGAGAATTGTCAACAGGAGTAAAAAATGGCGGAAAAAAAGATTCCAAGAATAAGCCATGCATTTCCAGCCGTGGATTTTTTTTCCGATTTGTGTTGCTAACAGGCAATCAGACACTCACAGGGAAATTCCGAGGCTTGCTTCATTGGCAAGACTCATTAAAGTGAAATTTTTGACAAAATTGACGCTTTGTTTCTGTCTCTGGCTCCAGCCGATACGTACAATCCGGTAATAGCTTTCACAGAAAAAGGTTGACGAGAAAAATTCTTAATCGGAACCACCATTCTGTTTCCTTTTATAGCGAGATAACAAAATTCTACACAGAATTCAGGGAAACAGACGGAATTGAACTTTTATTTTTTAATCCAGTTTGAACCGACTCTGTGACCATGGTAAGCAACTGAAAGGAACCATCCATAGTGCCTCAACACATACTCGAACTTGATTCTGATTGCTTATTAGAAGGCTGAGAAATGCAAAAAATTCTGTCGGCTAGAGTCGTTGGGGTGCTAAATATGTGACCGCCACTGTGTATAACTGGCCACTTTTCTAACGGCTATACGGCGCACCGGGTGGATCTGGAAGCACGTGGATAACCACTCACTTACAAAGATCGATTGAGAGAATTATCGGATCGGTTGGAAGTGAACGGAAGGGAGCGAAAATAGAATGAAAAATGACTTATACTTTATCACGCCCTCTCTCCTATCCGGGTCTTGTTTACCCAAGTTGCGGCTATCATGCCACACAAGAAGTCGCTAATTCTCGACGCTAGGGGCGCAGCGCTAACATCCTCACGGATTTCCCTCGTTTTATGAGTGGGAACTTGACACATTTTGAGTGCACGATGGTGAGGCGGATAGTTTTACACTCGTTCACGCGTACTACGTCAAGTTTCGTCAGTTTTTTAGTTATCGTCAGTTTTTTCATCTGAGTATTCACCGAGCGGATTTAGCTGAAAATTACATATGATTCTATAGACAATCATCATGAAAAATTGTACTCATATGCTTGCACAATTCTTTTCCCTCTCTATATTCACAAAACTGTTGGTACGGGGTATACGAAAATGATGTTTAGACTGTTTGCACTTCCATATCTTCAAAATAAATTGAAACTAGGAAGAACTTCCTTGCACATTTATAGCCTAACGTTAGAGGGGTTCAAAGTGACCACCGTTGGCAACAAAACATCAGGGCCGATAGTAAAGTCCTAAATGTTGGCAGGCACCTGCTGCCGCCGTGATGTGAGGTCACTGCCTGTGCATTTTGAGAATGATGTCGGAACTTTGCATTCTTAATCATGTGCCCTCAAGTCGGACGCCAGTTCGTTGGCAGCTATGGCCTCACGGCTGCCGGCATCTTGAATGCTCCCAACACGACCTGAGCTCATGACGGGAAGTCAGAAAATGATGAGAGAGCATGCTGCGACGAGAGGGTGCCGACGCAGAAGTTCGGTCATGGTCGGTAGAACGACTGACGTCGGCATCTCTCCTAGGCTTTCTTTTAGACGGAATTGCTCTGCCACTATTGGAGTTGGACTATTTTCTGTATTGGTAAGAACTGGATTCCTTTCTGTTCATATCCGCCGCAAGAAAGGTATTACGAGGGTTTGATTAGTGACATCATGGACAGAGACTGACATAAGTGACATTTGCGATTCTGTATTGAAATCTGACATCTACGCACCATGTAGATAGCTCATTCTTGGCCGTTTTCACACTACCTTCAATACCTATGCCAGCCAGCACTTCTAGCTGTGCACACTACCTCAGCTATTACATGCTAATCTGGACATTACTACGTATAAATGCTTTTCCAATTCCTTTTCTAAGACTGCTTTTGACATACTGAATTTTTCCATGCGGGCAAGAGAGAACCCAGTCGCGCAAATGATCATGGATCCTCTACAATCATCATCTCCATGCGTTGCCTCACCTAATTCTTGAACCGCTTCGAACCGGTTCCAAAGCACGATGGGATGAAAATTTAAACAAAACAGATAATGCGAAGGTATTGACATGTTAAGTACATGTACACAATTATTTCCTGAAAATCTATTAATATTTTTCCTAACAATTTAGACTAATTCGATATTGACTCTTACCTCAATGGCCAAGATTTGACAGGGTCAAGAGCAGTGGAGCAGCTACCTGCTCTCAAGTCTCTGGATGTGGAATGAATCCTACCAATATCTAAGGACCGCTTCATAGGAATGAATTAGATGCCGCCGTAGATGCCGGCATGTTGGGAGCAGAGATGCCGTCATGTCGGGAGCACTTGGCGACGTGGCGGCATCTCGACGTCACGTCATAGGGTACTTTCCTACCGGCCCAGCTGCTGCGCTGTAGTGATCTGCTGTGAATTCTGTTTGTCATCACAAGCATTCACGATGCTTCTTTCATGACAATAATTCTTCGTGATTTTGGAGCGTATGTCATGAAATTCACGTCTTCCCACCGGTAGAATTCTAGCGCCAACAAGTTGAGAAATCTGTGCGTGTTCCCCATCCAACCTATTTTGTAGGCCTTTGTAGGCACAGCTTCAAACACCCAGAGATCCTAAGCAATTCAAAAGTGTGCACATTATCGAGGCACCAGCTGATTTTAATAGCCTTCCTTCTTCTTGTTATTTTTTTGAATTCATTGAAGTTCGTTTTTCACATTTATTTTTTGGATTGTATACATTGTAAAGTAGAATCATTCTATACATCATATTGAGACGCCCTGTATCATCAACTAATCAACGGCAGCTTTTTTTGGTAGGTACGTCTTTATATGACTAGGAGAATGTGTCTAACATAGAACTTCCAGGGATGCAAGACGCACTCACATGGACTGTGGTAGCAGTCGGAGTCACTGCTCTTCTTCTTAATTGCTACGCTTTTTACACCTTCATCACCAAATCTAAGCAGCAGCTGGGTTCTAGCATCATAATTCCAGTTTTATTTGTTTCCAACTTTCTGTACTGCATCAGCTGCACCCTAGCTGTACCGGTAGGTCTCAATTATTCCAATTTAATGTCTCAAGAAGTTTGCATAGTTTTTTTAGAGAATAGTCGTTTATGATTTCTACATTATGGTTGTCGCTTCTGGACCGATAAGCTCTGGAAACACTGCAGTATTACTCTTGGCGACTGGTTATATAAGTTGGAACACCATGCAACTGGCTTTGGTCAACAGTATTCTGAAGAAATACATCATTTTGTGCAGGTATACATTTACATTTTGGAACATAGCTGAACTTATGTTCCTTGCGGAGATGTCATTTAAGACCACCTCTGAATCGGAATGTTTTCTCCTATGTTTCGAGTGAAATCGAACTTCAAAAACTCCGTGTACATACCTGGGGTGACATGAAAGCGTGCAACTATAAGCGTATCGCAATATTGGAGCAAATACGAAAAATGGCGGTCAACATTCCTCAGATAAGCGTCGTTAACCTAGGTGTGTTGTTTGCTGTAGCGCCTTAGGGCGTGACCATCTCTAGTCAAGTGTACTGCTGCTAGTCCACATGCAATTCAAAAAAGGTGGGGTGATAGGTAGAAAGGCTTACCCAAGTAAATGGAGGAATGAGGATGCTTAGAAAGCGAACGAATAATGACATGACGACATCTCACTGCAGCGACTGCCCCTTGAGGTTAACTGCTACGCGCAATAAGCCAAAAGGACGCACCTGTTCCTCTTTTACACGTATGAGGAACAAGTCCTAACGCGAAACATTTTTAAAACAAAAAGAATAGAGCATAAACGCGCATTTTCAGCATGAAATGTTAACTCACTGTCCCTTGAGTACTACGTAATCTCAGAATTTCTGTATGACCCCAATTCAAAATAAGCTAAATAATCGGCAGCTATTTCTCAGATTCCAAATGAAATTGTGAACGGAAACACATGGAATATTTGCCACTTTCTACACGTTGAGCAGGAATGGAGGTGTTAGCTTCTACACGTTGAGCAGGAATGGAGGGGTTAGCTCGAATGATAGTCTCTAACGGAGACAAAGCATTATGCCTAACCCCACTTTCTTGCTAAAATTGTTTGAGAAAATTCTGCAGAGTGAATATGAGTGAACTACTGACTAGGGAAGCACGAAAGCTCCGCAACGCGACATACACCGCCATTTGTATTTTCACGCTGCTCCTGATTCCGCAACTGAGTTTTTACTCCAGAACTCTTTTTAAATCTGCTCCGGAACCCTTTTCGAGGCAAGACCCAGGGAACTTTTTGTGTCTGGGATTTCGATCGTTTTCGAGCCTCACCAATTGTCCTAGCAATTCTACGAAGATAACACCACGAAAAAAACTATTAGGTCGTCATTTATGAAATGTCTAATTTTTCGAGTGCTCAGTTTGGATCCAGTCTCATCTTTCTCCTTAGATCCAGTCTCATCTTTTTCTCCACTATGAAGGCACATTCTCGCTCTCTCAAAATCACTTCTTTGACTTTTGATCAACCTTAAAATTTTTGTCTGAGAGGAGCTTTTGTGAAACTACTCGAAGACAAAAAATTGTATCATTTCGGAATATGGGTTCCATCTCGAAGCCTGTAAAGCAAGGACAACTGGAAATATCCAAGAAATGTTTACAGAGGGAGTGGCTAATAAAGGAACGGTACAACAATGTTTTGAGAAATTTCTTCCCTGTGATATAAACCTGCAAAGTGAGCGTTGTGATGAACCTGGACTACGATGAGTTGGAAGCTGTGGCTTAAGCGGATAGGAGTGAAACTATGCCTGCATATGCAGCAAGGTTTGGCGTTCGTAACCCTTTATTACTCAGGTGTTTAAGGCAAAATGACAAGGTAAAATCGATGGACAAATTTTCCACAGTTTGATCCCCAAAAACTGGTGCCATTTTTTGACCACTTTTTGCAAAACCGCGCTGCTTAAATCAGAGGAGCAAGGGGGGGGGAGGAAAGCCATCTGCCATTCATTGCATTGGCCAAACCTTGCTGTACTTCACCACGTCTTCTCCCAAGTATTAGACTACTTCTTGGTGGAGAAAATGTTCCACTTTCAGCATGATGTTGGAGATATCCTTCGTCAACTTTTCGCCACTTGCTTCCCAAACTTCCACGCTGTTGACTCAATCATGCTACCGCTAAGATGACAAGGGTGTGCCGGTAGCGTAGGGGCATATTTGGATTGCTCCTACCTCATCTTGTTGGAGAAACATTACTCCAAACTGTCTCATTCAAAATCAGACATTTCATACTTGATGACCTAATAGTTTCCATAGTCGAATTCCAAGATTCGGGTTAAATAGGATTCGCGATGGGGCCGTTCAATTTAGACATCTACAAATCTCTATATATAAAGTAGAAAGTCTGTGCGTGTGTGTGTATGTATGTATGTATGTAATGAATAGAAATCGCGGAGAGTTAACCGATCGGGGCCAAACTTTGCACACATATACATCTCGGGCCGGCGGAGGTTTTGGGCTACTTTAGGTTATCGATCGGTTTATCGATTTATCGATTTTATTGATTTTTCGCTATTTTCGCCCAAGGGCCGGTGAGGACATGTCTACTGGGGTTTCTCAATACGCTGAACACGAATATGACAACCATTTTGCGCCAAACTATCGATTTATCGATTTTATCGATTTTTCGCACTTTAGATCAGGGGTCCGCGAGTACATGTCTACTGGGGTCTCTCAATACGGTGAACACGAATATGACAACCATTTTGCGCCAAATTATCGATTTATCGATTTTATCGTGTTTTCGCACTTTTGATCAGTTGTCGATGAGTACATTTCTACTGGGGTATCTCAATACGCTGAACACGAATATGACAACCGTTTTGCGCCAAATTATCGATTTTATCGATTTTTTTCACTTCGAGCCCCCAAACGAGTGAGAACATCCCTATCTGGGTCCTCAGGTGCGGAGAACTGGAATATGACAGCCATTTTGCGCGGTAGCACCGGCCTACTGGCTCGCAGATTTTATCGATTTCCCTCATGGGTAGAAACAAATCTACTGGGGGTTCTCCAATACGCTTAACACGAATACGACGAACATTTTGCGTCGAACTTGATTAATTTTTTATGTCGACTTTTTGCTTTCGTGCAGGTGACGAAAGGGCCACCGAGAATATTTAAAATGATAGTTATCAAAATGTTAGTGGACAGTTAGAGTGAATGTATCAGTATCTGTAACTATCCGCATCAGTGTGAAAAGCCCGGGGTAGTAAAACTCCCGAGCGGAGCCGGGTATGCCGTCTAGTAAAGAAGAAAAATAAGTGGCTGCCAATCAAATTAGCTGGCAACAGCGAAGTGCTAATAATTTGATGGGCAGCCGCTTATTTTTATTCTTCATTTGTAGATGTGCAATTTACACATGTGTGTCATTTGATAGACAAAAGAATCGAGAAAGCGAAACGGCACAAACTTTTCTATGATGTCGTGCTATGCACGATTTCCGGAATGTGTTCGTATGTTATATCCACCAAGGACGCACAGCGTAGAAAGCCAGTCCGATAAATGTATGTTCTACTGAATATTTAGCAGAAACAATTTCTCTTCTATTGCGCATAAGAGCTAAGCTTCGGTGCATTCACAGAAACACCGTGAACCAGGTCACGTGCTTTGATGAAAAAAAAACCAACCAGTTATGGCGGAATTCTAGTTTTATTGGAAGCGAGCTGTAGGGCTGCTGGCATATTATTGAACTCATAGGAATTTGGAGAGCTCTCAGTGTCATTTCATTTGTTGAACTCTCAGTGTCATTTCAGAGCCAAGTGTGTGATCTTTTCTTCTGCAAAATGGATGTGTATGTTTGTTGTTCTGAATGTTTTTGTTCTCATAACCTGGTCGTTCAACTCAATAACTGGAATATGGTTTACCCAGTGTGTTGGAGGAGACTTCTATTCAGAATTGTTATCAAAAGATGGGCTCAACCTCACAGCATCTTCAGTCATACGCTATTGCACAAAGGTTCGTCAACCACTATATAACATTATGCTCATTACTTTCAGTAATTCTAAAGAGTATGCTGACCTAATGTGTTTAATTTCCAGCAGACTCACCATCAGCTTGTTTCTCTGCTCAATGTAATTGTGAGAGTGTCGAGAATATTCTTCCTTTTGATTAGCCTGTACTGGTCATACAAGATCAGGAAAAATTTAAACGCTTCGTTCTTGAGTGGGAGAGCAAAGATACAACAAAGGCGCTTGAACAGTATTTTGCTAATACAAGTAAGTCGAAAGATTCGTGCAAACTTTAAAGGCAGTGTGTCACTTAATTCTCTGAGCTGAGTCATTAACAGAATCTTGACTACCTCGACGCGCTGATGCCTGTACAGTCCTTCTCAAAAAGACGGATTGCGCGTTTGCACCATCGCGGCGGGGCCTGAACGAGCGGCGCAGAGGGAGCATGCTTCAAGTGAGAGGATCGAGTAGGTCCCACCGCGATGGTGCAGTCGCAACACTAAGAAACCGCACGCAATCCGTCTATCTTTTTGAGAAGGACTATAGATGGAATGCTCTAAAGCAGCCAATAAGCTTTTTTTCACAATTCATTTCTCAAAAGGCACTGGTCATTTCTCACGGGCGGTCGAAAATTTCGAAATCCTAGGCCAAGCATATCTTGTGACAGAACACGGTTACCAATAGTTTCCAGACATTTCACGGGTGCCACTGCTCTCCCTGTACAACTTCCGGGGGCGACTTTTGAGGTGAAACACCACCTTTAAACATCAGCGTTGTTAATTAGTTTTGCAAATGGATTTCAATCAGTCAACTGGTAGATTAACAAGTATCAGTGTTTCAGACATTATGCATCATTGTGTTGCTGCAACCTGCTCTTGTAATGCATCCTTTTTTATTATACGCCAATGCAACTAGTAGACGTATAATGATATTTTGTTCTACGATCTTACTCTCATTACTGCCTCTATTTACTCCAGTCATAATAATTGCTACGCTAAAGAAAAAGTCTCCTCCTCCTCGATAACTTAAGGTGAAAGCGGCATTATTCTCACTAACGTCAAGTTTTTGTTACAGGTTCAACTAATAGAAGAGGTCTCTCTATCTTCCATAAAAAAAAGGCAAAACCTGAATCAAATTCTTCGGCTTTGTTGATGTTTGCTCGAGACTATGCTTGATGAGCTAAGAATCTCACCACGAATTTACCAAATAACGAGTTGAAGAATAACAGCGGCGCAAACGTGTTAGTCACTCAGGATTTCCTACAGTTGAACACTTCCGATAAAAACGTTTTTTAGCTTAGCTATATTTTGCTTGCAGCGTAATTAAATGAACTTGTTAGCTTACCCGCGTTGTGAAAGCTTTCCGACGGGTGTACTTCTATATTACTCTCATTTACATCTACGTTAATTGAATTCTTTCTATGTATTGTCACCACGAGAATCCCTCATGAGTGAGGACATTCCCCGTAAATTCTAATGATCAGTAGATTTTGCACTGTGTAAGGGGCAGTCCCCTGTTCTCGCAATGCTTCAATCTTCCCATTCTTTTCTCCATACCGCCTCCCCCCCCCCTTCCCCCTTTCCCTCGCACCATCCTCGCCAGCGGAATCCAACCCTATCTCCTTAGTTCTGCTGAAGGCATGCTCTTTTTTACCCCAAAACACCAGCATTTTGAACCGTAGAGATACCATACACATAGCTAGATTTTAGGATTTCTGAAAGCAAGATTCTAGGATTTCTGGACTATCTCTTCCATCTATGAGCCTGTTGAGGTGTCTTCTTCAGTGAGCAAGAAAAGTCGAAGCTATAATCATCATGTGCATTATTGGTCGTATCGTAGACGGGGGGAAAACTTGAAGTTCTCGAAGGTGTAGTACATAGATTGTGCTAAAACCGTACATTTCCACCAAATGTAAGAGTATCGACTGCAGCGCTGTCTTTTAAGCAGAGCTGACTGAATGAGCTAGAGTGAGAAAAACATGGATGCAATTGAAGCAGGGGATCAAGGATACAGTTCCAGGAGAAAAGTTGAAGATTAGAGATGCTACCACTTCTGTCAAATCAAGCAAAATAGCATGGGATGACTAAACGCAACGTCAAGCGTGAGCTGGAAACCTGCCACTATCCTGTATGGCTGCGTGCGACTTCTCTTTCTTCTTTAGCGTTTGTTCCATTTAGAGAAGGGATCCGCTGTACTGATCTTCTGACGTCATTTTGTCCTGTCGTGTGCCTGGTCAGGGTGGATACTAACTACTTTCAGATGAGCGTGCAAAGTGTTCATCCCTTCCGTGTTTGGGCGCTCTTTTGGTCGTTTGCCTGTCACTTCAAGATCGAATCCTATTTTGCAGACGCTGTCGTTGTCCGCCCTTAGCACGTGACCGTACCATCGCAGGCAAGCTTTGCGAAGTTCATCCGTTATTGTAGAGACACCGAAACACTGTCGGGTGTCCTAACTGCAGATGCGGTCAAGATGAGCAATGTCAGCCATCCAGAGTAGCATCTGCATCTCCAGTGCCGTCGTTCTTCTTCCTTGCTTGCAGCCCAACACCTTAGCACCGTACAAAGCGATAGCACGTACCACACTTTTGAAGATCTTCGATTTGAGGCGCTCTAGAATGCCCTTGTCGCACAGTACATCAGCCATTGAACCTCATTTCATCCATGTGGCGTTAGCACGAGCTGCTACTCCATGTTTGAGGTGACCTTCAGAGGAAACACTTGAGCCGAGGTACTTGGATGCATCGGTCCTCAGGAGATCGGTGGCATCAGCTCTGATGGTGCCGCCCTCGTGCACGTCCGTTGTGAGGCGGAGACCAAACTATGTCAGGCGCTTACTCCCATGCTTGTTTGCCGCTCTAATTTGTGCTTGTCTTCTGATGCGAGAGCAGCATCATCTGCAAACAACATTCAAGGTGCAGGTTTCTGCAAGTCTCGCGTGACTGCGTCCATGACGATTCCGAGAAGAAGCAGACAGATAGCCGAACCTTGGTGCATGCTAGCGGAAAAAGGAAATCCTGCAGTTGTACCGGCGGCCGCATTCACTTGACTTCTAGGGTCTGCGTAGGACCCGCACTCTCTCAATGAACTCCTTGAGGACGACGTGCCGTCGCAGCGTGTACCACATAACTTCGTGTGGAATGCGTAGGAAGCCTCTCCAAAATCGAAGAATGCTAGATGTAACGGTTTTGCTTTTCACGGCGCCTCTCGATAAGGAGCCAGACGCAGTGCATAGTATTTGTGGTGCCGCATTTGGTTACAAAACCACGCTGGTTGGTGCTAATCCGCATGAAGCAGCAAATGTGGGGTGTCACTAATACGTTCAAATATTCTCGTGATGTGGGATAACAATCGAATTGAACGGTAGCTCGCAAAATCAGCTGTACTAGTTACCCCCTTCCAAATTGGAACTGCCGTGCTCGTTGCCAGTCTGCAGGTGTCCTTTTCTCTAATTACGACCTTATTGAGAAAACTTCTTTGGCCAGCCGGCTGGATTCCAGTATCTTGGCTTCCACAGCTCCGCTGCTAAATTATCCGAGCCTGTTGTTTTACCAGCTCTACCAGCTTTCATTCGCTTTACCGCACCTATAGCCTCCCCATTGCTACGCCATCAGAAACTCGTCATGCGGTAGAGTTGATGCCTAGTGGGAAATGCAGTGGAGAAGACAAACTCGTGGCGGAAGACGTGCGAGCATGTGGACTTCCGCTTTACGTCGCTTTAGCTAAGAGGTACACTCGATATGTAGAGGAGTCGCCGGTTCCAACAGCCTGGAAAACATCGAACACCGTCCTTTTGCATAAGAAAGGCGACAAAGAAGACTTTGGCAACTACAGGCCGATGAGCCTACTGCCCGTTCTCTATAAAGAATTCACGCGCTGCCTCCTCGCTATAATCCGGAGGACGCTGGAAGAAGCTCAACCAGTAGAGCAGGCTGGGCCCGTAGTAAACCCCCCTAAACTTGAAGTGAACTCAATTCGAATGTTAACTCTGAGTTGAGCAAGGTCACTTCAACGTCAACTCACTTGATGCGTATAACGATATGAAGATGAACACAGAGTTGATTGCGCTCTCATAGGAGTTTACTAGGGAAACTTAACTCGGTTTTAAGCAAATGGTTAACTCAGAGTTGACCGGTCAGAGAAATGATGAAATAGCGTTATCGGCATTGGAGAGGCCGATAAGCACAGCCTGAGCTACTCAAGCTCATTGCCGAGTTGACCTGCATAGTGACCGATTAACGTGAAATGGTCCGCACAAATTGCTCAGTCATTTTGTTTTGACATGATAACGCTAGCGGGTATATAAACGAAGGAGGAGGTGTGGTTCCGTTCAGATACGAAAAGAGGAACCGAGTACGGTGAGGACGAGAAATGCCGAGGGCCGAAAGGCCCACGCAAATGGTCTGCGGCGCACGACGGGGGTTCAGGTTCAAAGATTTCTTTTTCTACGATCGGCCGACGGACCATTCTTCCTGCGACGACGCCTAGCTGTAGGTAAAGAATAGATATGGCAGAAATAGGAAATCCACGGCATTTTCAACGAAATCGATGGTCACTTCAAGGTGCTTTCATTTCAGAAAACCTTCCTAACCGCTCAATTCGGTATTGAGAGTTAGGATGAAGGATTACTACGGGCCCTGGATTCCGAAAGAGCTTCAGCACAATGGACCACATCGCCACATGCACCAGGATCATAGAGGCCTGCAGAGAACACCAGATGCCCCTCGTCATGACGTTCATCGACTACTGTAAAACTTTCGATTCAGTGGAGCACCACACCGTCTGGAAGAGTCTTCTACACCAAGGGGTTGAGCGGAAGTATGTGGACGCATACGTGCGATAGTGGGAGCCGAGGCTCCGACCCCCTTCACTTTGGGCGGGGGTCCGGTAGACCCCCTTCACTAAAGTAAAGGAGAGGTCACTGGGGCAAAGCTCCGGTAAAAATAAACCTGTTAAGATTTGTGAATTTCAGGTGAACAAGCGAAGGAGGAGGCTGAAAAGGAGGAGGACCAACTCTGATGTTGAATGGCAATACATTTGGCGAGGTTTATTTGGCAACCTCGCAGACGAGCTTGCAAACTAGCCAGGCAAACGAACCCCGTCAAATGTATTGCCAAACACGAAGTCCCTTAAANAGATATTATGTAACCAGCAGATCAGCCATGAGATCCCACCCCATCTGGGACTGTGTCTGCAATTACGAGCGCTCGTTCGATCTCATTTCTACAGTTTTTCTGTAATTTTTAGTATGTAGGCGCTTAGATACTAATGGCAATACATCTGTCAACAAACTCGTTCTAGTAAGCGGTTGGGGACAATTTTGGTGTATGCCAAAGAACCGTGTCTAATGTCGAGCTTGCTGCCGTTCGTGCCCTCAATCATCCAAACGTGGTGGCACGATTCATGCGGTTTTCCCCGATTCCGAGCAGTGGTGCGCGGAAAGAGCGGCTGAGTTCGATTAACAATGTAAATTCAGTAGTGAGTTATATGAAATCTCACATCCTTTTCGAGAAAAAGTGAAACTACATTATTCCAGACATCATAGGAGCCATCGACGGATACCTCATCAAAGTTCAGCAGCCCTGCGCCCACGGTTGGCAATACTTTTCGCGGAAGGCCTGTACGGCCGTTAACATGATGGCGATTGCGGACACCAGAGGACGATTCCTCTAGATCGACTGCTGTTTTCCGGGTCGTTGCACGACTTCGCGATATGGACAAGATCGGATGGGTCGAGGTTGTTCAAGGATGGCCAAGCCACACCCGATTATCGTCTTCTTGGCGATTCTGGATTCCGCAACTCCGCCTCAGTGACAACTCCATCTCAGACATTCGCGGAGCTCTATCCTCGGCCACTTGCGCTTGTTCGGCCTCCAAACTCTCAATCGAGCAGCTCTAGCCTCGGAGAGCGAGGCCTGTCCCGCCCATCGCTTCTCCCCTTCCGGACAATATCATTTCACTTGCCGGAGGCAGCATTGTCGCTTAGTGCTGCTAAAAGGCGCAGCAGATCTGACTTTAGACTGTGAATGGAAAATCGATGGTTATTCAACAGCTCTAGGCGCAGACGAGAGTGTAAGTGCTCGCAAAGTACTGCGAGATCGTGAGCGATCTGATTTTCGGAATTCGAAGCATCTCGGGGAATGGGGCCTCGCGTGAGTTTCTATTTTTCTATTTTTACTTTCTATACACAAGAAAAGTCTTTTTTTTTTAAATTTCAACATGGACATACCTTTTCTCTTATTCTTCCCTCTTCCTTTCTACTTCTAGTCTCGTTCATTTGTTCCTTCATGCCGCATATGCTTTCTACTGTGATTTTTTAAATGATTTGCACCGTTCTTCGCGTTTTCATTATTTTATTGGTTTATATCAGAGACTTGAGTGGACCGAGTCGAATCAAGTTTCGAATAAATCGATTTTCGAGTGACTCGATATGTCGCCTATTCGAAAAGGGGCGAAAATCTCTTTATTCGAAATACCGACAACTTGAAGGAGTTGAAAAATCGAGTCTTTTTTTTGAGATATCGAGTTTTTTGAGATATAGAAAAAGGCAGTAATTCGGCTATTCGTCAAATAACTCGATATTTTCATTAACCCTTACAAGTGTCGAGTTGCAATTGAAAGCTGACGCTGAAGCATCAGTCCATCTATCATATTGTGTGTATTCAACTTCAATATAGGACGATTTCAAGTGCCTGCAGTAAAACGCTGTCAGCCATTCGAAGTAGGCTCATGGAGAATTTCAACTTCTCATTTCTGAAATGGCTTTCACAATCAGTGAGCTGCCATGGTTGCAAAATTCGCTTTTTTCAGCGCCAAGGCGTGAGTTAGCGAGAGTTAGACCTGAGTAGCACTTCCACTCCGGGACACTAGTGTTCCTATTTCAGAAGCAGAAGCCAAAAAAAGGCAAAAAAGGCGTCTTTACCAAAGAAGAAAACACCGATGAGCCCCAAAGCGGGAATGAGTGATAGACCAAATTGGATTCGACGCCCGCAGTGTGACTTTTGTGCTAATGTTGAACATATCGCGTATACTTTTTCCTTGTTCTTGTTATGTTGAAGAACTTGCTATACTGTTCACTTCTCTCACCTACGTACCTCACTGCTCAAATCATTCTGCATTTAGAAGCGATAATATAATTTCCATTGTGAGTTCTGTGGTTTCGTACGTTGAATTTACTTGAGAGCCCCTTCCCCCCC
>JARK01000009.1:34995-54916 GCA_000688135.1 Ancylostoma ceylanicum
CCATCTGCTCTTGGCGGAGTATGTCCAGACAAACCTTCGGATCTTCCGCGGAGCTTTGCGTTTTTCCGAACTTTCGCAGAGCTTGGTTTAGTATCGATGGCGCACAGCACGCGCGACTCTCGGAATTTCCGCGTAGCCTCGATGTCACTTTCAGCTCCGCGGAACTTCCGAAATGATAACACGTCTGGAATTGTTTCGCAACTTCCGCGGAACTTTGAGACAAATACGATGATCAGGGACGCTGTCTTACCAAACAGCATAATTTCATTTGATTTTTGCAGTGATATGTTCTGTCCTGACTTCAGTTAGCAATGTAAGAAACCGAAGTGAAATACGGAAATTGTTCTCTTGTTTTTATCCAACATCTACTACAAAACAATCTATTGGGATGGTCGATTTCATTTTGAGCAAATTACGCCACTCTTAGTTGATTTCGGTACTTCAGCGGAGCTCATTCGGAACTTCCGCGGAGCTTAGTCGAAACTTCCGTTGGGTCACCCGCAGTAGGTCCCAAGATAGATCCGCGGAAGTTCCGAAGATTCGTCAGGGTGGGGCTTTTGAGCACCAATGAGCTCACATGCCGAATAATAACCCTGTAAAAACCTATTGTCATGCTGCTATGACAGCATTTTGAAGTGACAAAATCTCTGAAAATGCGGTGCTGTAGGGCGACTATGACATGTTAGTGGGGTGACCTTTTGAAGACACCTGCTATCGTCTTTCCAAAGCAGCAGCTCTACTCGAAGTGTCAGCGCACAGAATTGCTGTTGTTGTAGGCTAGAGCTGCCCGATTGTCTGAGCTCTCCTTGTCAGGCAGATGTCAGGTGTGCTGCCGCTGGCATCTAGTTGCGAACTCACTTGAGTTGCTAAAGTGCTGCAACAAGCGGTCTTTAGGATGTATGCTGGAATTGATTGATGTGCAGAAATTCGAAAATCGAGTGCGGCACAACATCACCGTTCTACCACGTCTTGAGGAATTTTATGATGTTTCCTCTCCAGCTGTGCTCATTGAATTTGGTATTAATCTCTACGTTTCTTGCTACTGAAATAAAGTATCTGAAGCATCTTCTGATCTGTACACCTTCGAAATGTAGCAGTGGGATCGCCTACTCTTTCCTTCTTCATTCTATAACGCAATAAGAGATTCGAATAAAGAGTCGATGCTGATGCGGAAATAATCTGTTCAACGTGTTTTCCTCGCTCACCATAAATATTGTATTGTGCTAGATCCAACGCATTCGACGTAGTTGATTTTAGATCCGCGCTTCAAAACTTTTCAGGTCTATTTGTTCCATAGATCATTGAATCATGTCCAACGCGTACCAGTTAGCAGTTTGTCGGAGTGCTACGATGACTCTGACTACACTCCTAATTACATTACACTAAAATCGAGCTCTGAAAATGAGTGGAATTATTAGTGCGAAATCTACCTTCTTAGGACGTGTGATCAAGAATATTTTATGGCAAACGCGTCAACCCCGACTGCACTCGATGAAACAAGTCTCACCAGACGTGGACCCAGACCTTGACGGTAGGTTTTCGATGAGTAATTTTGACAGATACTGATCGAGACTGTTTTTGTTTGCAGTAGACGAGAATATCCCTCGTCATTACATGGACTTGGAAGGGACATATACAACTCAGAGCACCGTGCCCTCCTCCACCCGCATCCCGCCGAATGAAGCCCGCACGTCGACACGTCTTCAAAGGTGAGTAAGAACTTCATCGTTTTCTTTGCTTTCTTTTTTGCTCCTTGTCTTTTTTTCCTTTTCTTGTTCTAATTTATTCTAGTTTTTTTTTCTTATTTTCATCCGCTCAATCTTCGATTTTATTGCCCTTCCACCTTGAGAATTGCTTAAGAATTAATGGAAATCTTTTGATGGGAGCTTGAGTTTGCTGAAAACGGATTGGTATCTTGGTCTGCAGTCCTTTTCAAAAGATAGACGGGTATAAGTAACTATGACTCTTGTGAGTATATGTAACTACGACAATTGGATAGTTATAGCATGCATGTTCATCACTAGATTTTTCCAATTCTATCTCCGTTCTCTTGCTGAAAGCTCGTCAGTCCTGATTTTTTCCGACGGTTTTGCAAAGAAAACCAGGTTCTGATTCCTTATCTACAAGTTGAAATGAGGAGCACAACGTTGCTCATAATTCATTATATATTTATATTTATTACATGACACTGTCATGTTTAACAAAACAAAACGATTGTATCAAACACGTAAAAAATGCCTCAGAATTACGTCAACTATGAAACTCCTACACTGAAAGAACAAATCTATAAATGCAAACAAAAAAACGAAAGGAAACAATATCAAGGTCTTAATGAGGTAGAGAATGGCAGGATGAATGGACAAATTTAAGGACTTAGAGTTCGATTCAGTAGGGTCTTGAAACTCGTGAGATTAACAGGAATAGGTAGGCGTCTACTCAGTTTGAGATAATCTGGAGTAACTCTAACAGTGAAGAAATGGGCTCTACAACTTAACTTAGCTCTTGGGATTACTAATTTACGACAGCCTCCTCTGGTAATAGAGGTTTTGGTATTTACAAAAGCATCAAAGTTTAGTCCACAATTTCCGTGCACTATTTTATGGAACATCAATAAATCAAACTTTCTCCTCCTGACGGAAAGAGAATTGATCTGAAAATTAGCATTTCTTTCAACGTAAGAGGGAATCCGGTCATACATAAAGCCCAGCAACCTGATCATAAGTTTCCTAGTGAAACTGTTTTGAACGCGTTCAATTTTATCCACATATTTGCGCTTGTGGGGACTGAATATTACTGTTCCATACTCTAGCATCGGTCTAACATAGGTCTTATAGGCACGAAGTAAGACTCTGGCATTCTTAGTAGTTAGCGCTCTAAATATGTTATGGACAACTTTGGTTGCTTTGCTAACTATGTTGTCGCAATGCTTATCGAAACTGAGATCCTTCGTTATCAGAAAACCCAAGTCCCGAATATGATCAACCTCGTGAATGCTGATTCCGTCAATGACATAGTTGAAATTTGGATTTTTTGACCCTAGATGCATCACCTTGGTTTTTTTTCCTTAGAGAGTGGAAGCCCCCAAGTCAAAGACCACTCATGGACCAAGGTGATAGCCCTCTGGAGTGCTAAACAGTCTTCTGGCCCGGAGATGGAGTGATATATTTTGAAGTCATCAGCAAAAGCACAGCAACCAATATTGACGGAATTAATAAGAGACGGAAGCTCTCAGGTATAGATATTAAACATTAGTGGGGATAGAACCCCACCCTGGGGGACACCTCTCACAGCTAGCCTTGGGGATGACATTGACTCATTAACGCGCACTCTAAATGAGCGTCCCGACAGGAAAGCTCCAATCCATCCAACAATTCTGGGATGTAAACCAATTTGTCCCAACTTCCAAAGTAGCCTTTTATGACATACCCTATCGAATGCCTTAGAGAAATCTAAATACACAACGTCAGTACATGCCCCACGATCCAGAGAGGGAGTCCAGTCATTGACTGATTGAAGGATAGCAGTAACCGTCGATTTATTCTTTTGAAAACCATGCTGAAAGACAGAAATAATAGAATATTCCTTGAGATGTAACTCAATCCTCTTCTTGAGAAGCTTTTCAAACATTCCAGCAAAAATTGAAGTTATGCTGACGGGGCGGAAGTTATAAGGTGACGTGCTAGGTGGTTTCTTCAATATTGGCGTAACATAGGACATTCTCCACCTTGAAGGTACCTCTGTTCTCATAAAGCTGAGGTTGAAAAGATATGATAGAGGACCTACAAGATATGGAGATATCGTTTACACCGACGAAAGCTTCTTCAAATACATCAGCAAGAACCTCAGCTTTATCATTATCCTTAATCACCATGGTGCCGTTGCTAAGAATTAGAGGCCCCAAATTAGGTTTTTGTTTCAGCCTTGACCTGAGAAATTTAAAGAAAGCCGTTTTACTCCTAGATTCAACCACTTTCTTCTCAAGTGAGTTGTTCAATTTCCACAGTTTCTTCTGAAAGACGGATGTGAGAGTCCTAAAAGTAACCCAGTCTTCAACTTTACCCGTACTTTTGGCGGTACACCAGGCTTGCTGACGTTTCAAGAAAAGAGACTTGAGGTAGGGAGGAAGACGATACTTTAGGGGTGGCACTTTGACTAGCGGGACAAATAAGTCGATGACATGATGCAAAACAGCTACGAACGTTTCGTACTTTTGATCAACTGTGAGTGAGGACTCGAAAGAGCCGTACCAGTCAATGTCTCGCAAATAGTCCTTGATAGCTTCCATATTAGCAGATTTATAATCTCTCTTCAAAATATAGATAGGCTTTTCATTAATAGCATTCAGGCAGAAATGTATCTTTGCATGATCACTGGTTCCGATTGGACTCTCCACCCGAAGGTCCAATACACTACAAGGATACGAAGAGAGAACGAGATCTAAAATGTTAGCCCCATGCGTTGGGTCACGGACGTGTTGCGTTAGATCAGAGCTTTCACAAAATTCGAGGAAGGATTTGGAAGTTGAGCAGGTTGCACTGTAGTTGTTAGGTCTGCACCACTTAATGNTAAAATGTTAGCCCCATGCGTTGGAGCACGGACGTGTTGCGTTAGGTCAGAGCTTTCACAAAATTCGAGGAAAGATTTGGAAGTTGAGCAGGTTGCACTGTAGTTGTTAGGTCTGCACCACTTAATGTCAGGCATGTTGAAATCGCCAGTGACTAAGCACAGGCGATCACACGAGATAAGATCGCTTATAACCTTAGTGAGTTGAAACGATAACGCAGGGGAGCATGATGGAGTTCTGTAGACACAAATTATTCGGAAAAATCTTGAATATGTATTCAGATCACAGCTCAAAACTTCGTAAGCATTTTCCACTGACTCCTCAAATACCAGACTAGGTGAAAGAATTTCTTTGATAAGAATCGCCACACCCCCACCTTTTTTTCCTTTTGCGGTCGCATCTAAAGAATTCATATTCCCGCCGCGGAGGTCGCCCGAAAGAGGAGAGACGTCTATTGTTGAGCGTAGCCATGTTTCTGTCAGAGTTACTATATCCAGATCATATCGCCTGAGTAGAAAGGTCAAAGAATCCCTGTTTTTGCTCAACGATCGAATGTTTGTTCCAAGACAGCTCAGCCTAGAACTGAAAGTCCGGTGAAAGCCCAAGTGTTTAAATGAACTTCAGACCTAACAGGAGCAGACAACATACCATTCGAGGCAGAAGCATTTACATGATCGACACTATGTATTCCTTGGACAGAAACAGGAGGAAACAGGAGAAACATTTGCTCCTCGTTCCTTTGCACTCGGTCTGAGGAAGGCGCTAAGCGCCGAAAGCTTACTGGAATAAATCTACTAACTACGAAGCTCTCGTCGAACACTGATAAAAGAAGATAATTCTATATGAGGCTTCACGACAGCTCAATACTGAATACAGAAACAGGAGGGTTTGGAGAAGAATGACTTTTAGCAGGGCTGCTACGGCGAGCTGTGCGCTCTGCACGAAGCCTCTCCCTTTCCTGTTTAGGAAGGGAGGGCCTAATGAAGAGGCCCCTAACTTTGAAATATGTATTATGTGCATTTTTCATCGCTGATCCGTCCTTACTAATAAAACGTACCAATCCTATGGCCTCTCCTCTAGCACGCATTCGAATATGACGCCGCGATAGCGCTGGTCCTTCGGGCGCGTGGCTCGCGACAACCAGTTTGACAGCCAGTTAAGTGGAAAAGTCGGTTTTAGTTTTTCTCTTGAACAACCGCAGTCTAGCAGGAACATACTTTTAAAATGATGTAGTTATACAAGATCAGTAGTAGCGTTAAAGTGAGAACCAACGCACTAAATCACGCTCTTAAGTTAAAAAGAAATGTATAGGATAAAACTCGCGCTTTCATTTTGACTTTTTGGGGACAATGACTTTATATTTGTCTGTTTGTTATATTTTTCCTTTTTATTTTATTTTTATTTTTTTTATTTATTTGTTAAAGTTGTCCTTCCCATCTCCCTATCATAAATAGCGCACTGCTTTAGTGTTATGAATACTTTCCGTCAGTTTTGTTGAAATGCGGCGATGCCAAAAGCATCGGCAGTATAATCTGCGGTAGTCCTTTAAATTTGCCACACCGAAGTACATTTCCTTTCAGGGCCGATGTGCGCCAATATACCATTGTCAGTGGGAAACTGCGGCCAAAGCCAGAGTGTTCGATTGATATTGCTTTTGCAACCAAGATTGTCCTCGTATTCATCTTCTTCATTTTGCCTACTTTCAGAAGCGTCGGTATATAGTCTGCGCAGAGCACGAGAGCGACGGCGGGAACGAGGAGATATAGAAGACATGGAAGATCTAATGAGATGTTCTGTTTTTTGCCACCTATGAAGATGTTTAGGTTATTTTTGTTCCTGTCCCAAAATGAAGAACATAGGTGGAATAGTCTTGCAAATAGTTCTTCCAAAGTGATGGTTATCCGTGGAAATCGGGATCGAAAAGTGAAGGTGGTCAGCCCCAGTAGGCGTCAACCGGGGGGGGGGGGTATCAAAGCTGAGCCTATGATAAGTTAGAGGAGACAGAGAACTGTGTCAGAATATGCAAAACTGGTAAGGCGTCAGGAAAATAAGCACAGAAATGTAGTCCACAATTTTTCGTTTTCTCCCAGGAATTTTCAGGAAAATTCTGACGCGCTCTGCCGTGCTGCGACATGATCGGTAATCAGTAGCACTTGCTGAGTTCGAAAATATGTGAATATTTGGCACAGGTCCTCTGAGTAGTTCACAGTTGGCGTGGGAAAATCCGCAAACTTAGGTGCACGGCAGGGTTGGGTCCTCGTCTTGGCCTGCCACGCGCCAGATATTCACTTTTTCTCGAATGCGCGGTTGTCTGGTATTAGGAGAAGGTTCCCTGTATCGAATCATATACAACACATCTATGGTGGATCACTGCTTTCACCTGCCAAAGAGCCCAAACATCGGGTATTTTAGAACTTTTTTGGGATTTATCAGCTTTCAGTGGAGTCCTTTTCAAAATGCGCGGTTGTCTCNGGGTCCGCGTCGCGGCCTGCCACGCGCCAGATATTGATTTTTTCTCAAATGCGCGGTTGTCTAGTGTTAGGAGGAGGTCCCTCTATCAAGCCGTGTACAACACACCTATTATCGACTACTGCTTCTACCTGCCAAAGAGCCCAAACATCGGGTTTTTCAGATTTTTTTTTTTTGAGATTTATCAGCTTTCAATGAAGTCCTTTTCAAAATGCGCGGTTGTCTCCGTACTCAGCTCGCGATTCTGCGTCGACCAGTATACGGCGCGGGGCACCGTTTTGCGTCGGAAGTCCTGCCGACCGGTCGTGAAGTATCTCATAACGGGCGTACTCCATGGCCAGGCGAGATAGTGCGATGAGGGCAGAGACGCAGAGCCGCACGTGGAGCACGCCCGTTATGAGATACTCCACGACCGGTCGGCAGGGCTTCCGACGCAGAACGGTGCCCCGAGCGGTATGTGGATTGACGCAGAATTGTGAGCTGAGTACGGAGGCAACCGCATTTTGAAAAGGATTTCAATAAAAGCTGATAAATCCCAAAAAGGTTCTAAAATACCCGATGTTTCGGCCATTTACACTTCTTCTCAAGAAGATAGACGGATTGCGCGTGCGGTTTCCTAGTGTTGCGGCTGCACCATCGCGGTGGGACCTGCTTGACCTTCTCACTTGAAGCATGCTCTCTCCGCATCCCTCGTTCGGGTCCCGCCGCGATAGTGCAGTCGCGCAATCCGTCTATCTTTTTGAGGACTGTAGCTGGACGCATTCCAACACGAATTAGCATCAGCTGCATACGATTAGATAGGGCAAACCTTGCTCTCATACGAGACAACTGCGCATCCTGAAAAAAATCAATGCCTGGCGCGCGGCGGTCTGCGTCGCGCACCCAACACCTGTTTTCCTGAAAATTCCGACCCTCATTTCCAGACTTGGCAGATGAGGAAGCTGGCACTTCTGTATATGGATCGACGCAGAATTGCGAGCTGAGTACGAAGATAAGGGCACTACTCGGTTAGTTCTGCCCCAAAACTCCAAGATAAAAATTTTCGCCCAAAATCCGCCTAACGGGGTTTTCCGAGGTGCTGAACACGAATATCGTATTCATTTTGTACCGTAACCCCATTTCTGTAGGGTTACGGTAGGTATACTATAGATACGGTATCTCATAGAATCCTCTCAGATTTTGCATAGAGGAGTTGTTTCAGGCGCTGATCACGATTATAAACATTATTTTGCGTGTCACCCTCGTTTTCTCCCTGGAATTGGCATTTTCTCTTAATATTATACCATATACCTACCGTATCCCAGTAAAAATGGGGTTATGGTACAAAACAAATACGATATTGTGATCAGCACCCCAAATAACATCCCTATGCAAAATTTGAGAGGTTTCTGTGAGATACCGTATCTACTACAGTATACCTGCCGTAACCCTGCAAAAATGGGGTTACGGTGCAAAATGGATACGATATTCGTTTTCAACGCCGCAGAAAACCACCCTAGGCGAAGTTTGGGAGAAAATTTTCATCTTGAGATTTTGGGGCAAAACTAGCCGAATAGTGCCGGCATTCCACCTATGGGAGAAGGGCAACGATTTCTTACGAAGTAATAGACCAGCAAACGTTGTACAACTTATGGCCCACCCTGTGGTACATGCTATACCCAGCACACGCGGCTGGACGTTTCTGAGCCCAAACGCTCGTATTGCGCACGACTGTGAGTGCAAGGAGTTGCCGTGCCCCAATGCCATTTCGCGCCCCGCCTGAAAGCGACGCCTCGACTCGTCTCCTTGTTGTCCTGATAGTGACCGCAGTTTTGGTTCACTGGTCCCACAGCGATCTCCTTCTGGAGCATTGCCAATTCCTATCGATCGCTGCTTGCAACGAGGAATTTTGCTGTGCTTCTGAGCACGTTCCGTTTGTGTTGGCTCCTTCGTTCTTCCTAGTGATGTTGATTTGCCCTGTAAACAGAGCTTAGGCATCTGGGTCACGGTTTCTGTCAATTTGACGGGTTTCCTCTGCAGAAGTGCACCATATAGTTGTGGTTTCTCTTTGATTGATTTCGGAGAAAAGTTGAAGTGTGCGCATCAGAGTGGCTGTACTAGCTATGCGGCGCAAGCTTAATAGCAGTCCTTAGCTAATATTCTCTCCGTTTTTCGATTCAGTAAACGCAACTGCATTTTGCTCTACGTCTGGTGGACTGCGTAATTCCAACTTAATGTCGTTAGCTTTAATAAGATAGGATGGAATTCCTGTTTGTTGAAGAACCGAAGTATGAGTGCAGTTTCCAGTACATATTGATATTTACTCAAAGATCGTTTGATCATACGTCAAAGTCAAAATTTGGTACCATAGGTTTGCCTTGGAAAAACTCAACAAGCGAGCGTAAAAGTATAGATTTTCGCTGCTTTTCACTATCGGGGTGGCGTGCTTTTGCGCTTCATTTAGAGCTGATACGTATTGGGGACTCGCATAATTAGGTCATGACTTCTCAACCGCCTTGGGTCACTAGCCTACTGCAGCTTAATTTCTGCTCATTATTATTTTAGAATAAATGCGTAAAGGACTAACAGATCAATGAATTCGAACTCTGGTGAGGGTTCAGTGATCTCTTAGTCCTTTACGCATTTATCCTTTACGTGGGACAAGTGAAATTCACTGTTGAATGATCCTCACTAGTAGTATGGTTTTTAACGGAGACGCAATCGTATTAGAGATGACTAATACATGTGTCCCGGTGAGAAGCTTTGTGCAGTCTCTGAAACCTAGCGATTTTCGATGATTTTGCGTTTGAGAATCGGCACAATGTGTAGTACTGCCCGTGAGTGCATTGACAGGGAAGCAGGAGTTGTTGAAGTAATTATGTTTCAGTGGAATTTTAATCCATTGCCTCTGTTGTGAAATATCATCCTTATCGCTGTTGGTGTTAATGGCACTGCTAGCCCATCAACACTGAACTTTTGTTCACTTGAGGAGTGAAGGTCGCCCAATAATTTTCATCCGATTGTTATGCATATCTACTACTCATGGTTTTGTCCGCGATACCTCTTCTTGTACTGCTTGCTGATCACGTGTCTGATGGCTTTTCTTGTAGTGTCGGTCGATAGTCCCTCGTCGTTACCGAGAGGAAGCTTGGCTGAGTCATGGTAAGAATTCACTGGTTTTTATGGATTTTCAGCTTTATTTGTTGTGAACTTATTAAATCTTTTCATTGCTATTATTACTAGTATTTCAGAGCGAACAACAGCTGGACTGTGCGTTGGACCTGATGAGGCGGTTGCCTCCACAGCAGTGCGAGAAAAACCTCATCGACCTGATTGATCTCTGTCCAGGACTGTGTGACGATTTGCTAGGTAATTTTTTCTTTAACAGGGGTTCGCCCACAATTCCTTCAATAAAAAAAAACTTTGTTATCAAGTAAAATTGGGAGTGCTTGGGAATGCTGTGTGGCCTGGGAGGGTAGTATTCATTAAAGTGAATCTGAAATTTGAACCTACAAGAATACGATATTAGTTTGGATTTGTTTTATGGTAGATCTTGAGAAGATGTCACATACCTGGATTCTCACAGAAATCTACTTCATTGTTCATAGTAGGCAAGGTTCCTTTAAGCTAAGCTTCCCAACATGAAAGAGAATCGTACTATTTAGAAACCGTCTGACTTGTGCGTTTATTTCTTCGTTCAACTTCACCGAAAAATATTGTTGAAATTGCTTCAAACGTTCTCCTTTTACATGGATTGTAACTCTACTCTAAGCTTTACTGGAAGACCCTGCCTTCCACTTTGAAAGAGTGTAGTAAAGCATTTGAATGAGGAGCTCTAGATTTCCATCCCACCTTCTGGTTGATCAGCGACAGGGCGCACCACATGTTGGTCACTGACCAGCAATACATAGTAGCTGTCAGGTATACTCGGGGAAATCTGGTAACAGTGGGCACTGACGTAGTATTGCGACCGCATGCGTCTAACCTGCGTGTGAGATGCGCCAGGTCTGCAACTGGGTCTATTCTTGACCAAGTAGGCGCGTGCTTGCCGAACGCATGCATCTGTTATAAATTGAACGGATTGTAAATAATTTCACCCCTGTCTCGTTCACGGGCGCACTGCAGTGATAATCAGGCGTTTTCTTGGTGTAGGTGACGGATCACAATGAAATTTTGAGTGTAGATGCGCACTAATCTAGGAATTATTCCGTCAAGGTCACCCTTTTTTATACGAGATTGTTTTCATTTTACGAAAAAAGGGCAAAAGCGGTCAAAATTGGTTTTTGTTCAGTGGTTGACCGGTTTTGAAGGTTTTTTTTTTCAAAGGCGAGGACGATCCCACGAAAACGGAGGATACCACTCGGGGGGAGACTTTGCTTCACCTATCCTCTTTGCGCCTCTCTGAATTGGCAGTGCATCAACGCGCTCTCACGAACTGGTGAAATTTCTTAGAAGTAGTTCCAGGTCGACGTCAAAAATGTGCTCCAGTGATAATTTTCTGGCAGCTTCTTGACAGGTTCTAACGGTTCTGTACTGTGATTATTCTTTGGAAGATTTCATTGTAGTTTGAATCTGAAATGAATTGAACTAAATCTTCATGAACTGTGAACGCTCCAGCTGAAATATCGTTCGTCGACTCCACTAGTAGCAAAGCTTGCTAGTATTTTCCATCTTTTTTTTTTTTTTTGAAAGAGGCGTTGCATGTACGAACTCAGTCGCCCCCTTCGAGTCAGACTGGTCTTGGTAGTCTCCAGACCCTAGCGACAAGCACATGCTGTGCCATGATCACCGAAGTTGGTTTCATATTTGTGGTGGCTTTATAACGGAATTAAAGTTCGATTAGCACCTTGCATTAAAATTTGCTAGCTGACATTTCAAGCAGAGGTGAAATACATCGACCCGAACGCTTCGCCTACTTTCGCTCTCAGATCGTACACAAAGGGACCATATACTAAGTTTGAGTAAATAACAATACTTCAAAAAGCATGTGAAATATCCAAAAAAATGAATCCAAGCATGTGAAATATCCAAAAAATGAATCCTTAATAATTTGATAGTAACAGATAGGTGAATAAATGATGTAATTGTTAATTAAATATCAATTATTCACTTCATCTTCCTCATGTACGCCCGTCATCTGTGGGAAACAATATTAACCTTCACTTTTGAGAGGGTCACCTCCCCACTATTCCACCTCCAAACTTTCTTAGCTGCGTTTCAATTTGTGTAAAATCTTCCAGGTACCGTTGACCAGCCGCTGAAAGTGGCAAAAGATAGAGAAACCGGCAAGGAGTATCTCCTCTGCGATTACAGTAGAGACGGCGACAGTTATAGGTATTATTGCCTTTTCACTCGTAGTGTTCCTGTGTCACTTTTTAAAGTGTTCCTCATGCAGATCACCCTGGACAAATACGTACGACCCTCCAACGGAAGATGCTCAGTTGCCTTCAGAGAAATTGCGTAAATTAGAAATTGAAGCAAATGCTGCTTTCGAAAGCTACCGAGATATGTGAGTGTAACGAATGAAGACTATGTTCTCATTGAGCATATCAGCTTTCTAATTTGCTTTTGAAGGTATTTCGAAGGAGGCATCTCTTCTGTATATTTTTGGGACTTGGATCATGGTTTCGCTGGTGTTGTACTCATCAAAAAGGTTTGCCTAGACCACATTTGTTTCAACATGAACTCTTCCATGCAAACCATTGTTGTTCTTGATCAAGTTCTTTCTAGTAGCTTGAACAATTCGTAGAATTTTCGTTTTTTCTTTCAGACTGGAGATGGCTCGAAAGCAATTCAAGGATGTTGGGACTCCATCCATGTCATCGAGATCAATGAGAGGGTGAGCTTCCTCAATGTGAAGGCTTCAATATATTTATTCTGCTAATTTCAATCATCGCACTTCAGTCTTCTCGTCAAGTTCATTATAAATTAACGAGCACAATTATGTTATGGCTCCAAACCAACAAACCAGGGAGTGGGATGATGAATCTAGGTGGTTCACTTACGCGACAGGTATGTATTCATCAGTTGTTATAAGTCAAAATCATAAGCATCTTCACCTTTCAGGTTGAACAAGACTCACCTGTGAATGAACAGAACCCTCATCTAGTTAATATAGGAAGAATGATTGAGGTATGAAGTTGTGCTGCCTACAGTCGTTCCAAAAAATACTTGCCTCCGGCATCCACCGCCCGTCTGCTGAGCCGCGCCGCGCCTCTATGCATTATCATACGCGCTGCGACGGGGCTCAGTCGACGCGCAGTGTAGCGGAAGGCAAGTATTTTTTGGAAAGACTATAGTTACTTTCATCCGCATTTTCAAGTAGATGAAGTGTTCCATTGTTTTGAACATGAATGGGTATAATTCATAGGGTTTTTCTTTATCAAAGTAAGGTACTTATTTCCAGGACCAAGAGTCGAAGATGCGCTCAACGATCAACGAAATTTATTTTGGCAAGACTAAGAAAGTAGGTTATCTCTTTCTTGAGTTCTTTTTATACACTTGTTATTTGTGGGAATATCGCTAGTTGGCGTCCTTGTTTGAGTGCCGCCCCTACCAGATTTTGTCCCAGTGGAAAGGAGTTTTTTCTTTAAATGATGATATGGCTACTTGAGCGGAGGTTGACAGGTTTTATTGAAGTATGGAGGTTTTGTGTAGATTACCAGTGAGTATAGAATCATATTGTTTTTCCTGCGCGCAGAGGAGGAGGAGGGGGGAGGGGTGGTAACATCAGAACAATTATAGTCAACTCCAAATGTCCGCAGACAAGAGTTGGGACCGCGGCGCGGTTTTCCTCCGCGTCTCTGCCCTGCATGCCACGCTGAATCCGTGCAGCAGACAGCGAGAGACCCGCGCCGCGGCCCCAACTCTTGTCTGCGGACATTTGGAGTTGACTATAGGTTTCGATGAGGTGAGTGGAATCTCATTGCATAAATTGATCGGTTTTTCGATCTGAGTTTCAAGTGCATAGTGACACTCCTTAAGTTCCTATGCCAAAAAAAAAAACGATCTATGATAGTGCGGTGCATTTGTTAGGTCATTGGTGATCTCCGCTCTGTCGAAACTCCGGCGGAGAAGGAAAAACAAGAAGAGATCGTCCGCGAGATTCGCACCGCAGTGGCCGGACGTAACAGTGCTGCGTAATTACGTATTTTGGGAGAAGTCACACTGATATTCGGCTAGCCTGTTTCTTTAATGTTTATATGTGCATGTTCCTCTTCCACCATGTTCACTGCGTTGGAGCCGATGATAAAGTTATAACGCATTGCTGATTCGGGAAGGACCCCTTTCCCACTGAGCAATGACTATATCGATTTTTGTAGATCTCTTCACTCGCGCAGTCCAAGTCCATGTATTAAGTAGGTTATTTTCATGCTGAGAATTTCCGATGTTGTCGCTTCCAACTCACTGTGTACTTTTTAACGTTTTAGCTGGCTTTCTGTGTTATTTCTGAAAACCTGCTTTAACTACCACTGTGAAATATAGCAAGATCTGTGCGTCACGGTCTGTATGGAAGGTTGCAGCCACTTTCAAGTGACCTTGTAGCTTTTGCTTGTCGTCATAAGTTTATAATAATTCTATGAATCTTAATAAATTATTTTGTATGATTATTAGAACATACAGTGTAACATAGAATAGTATGAATTCCGGTGGTTGAGGCGCGAACGCGATCGCACGTGCACGTCGCTGCTGACTTGTGGAAGGTCAACTCCTCCTCCCCTCTACCGTTTGAGATCGGTAGACCAGTGGGATCAATACAACAGTCCATCACGGCAGTACAAAGTACAGAATTGCCATATGAGCACGATTCGTATCGAAAAAAAAAACACCTAGGGTGAAAAAATCCGTGTGAATGCAACTGAGTGATGGCCGAGATCAACAGCTACAACACGCGTCCATGCCAGCATCTATAGTGTTCATGGACTATGTCAGTGACAGCTTCTTTGGAGTGGTTGTCCGACAATTAGTACGCGTTAAATTTTTATCAATGAGATGTCCGTAAATCTTATTTACACCCGTAGATCAAGAAGACATTGCTCCCATGTATACGATGTGGAAGCGGGGTCTTCTTAGCACTCCATTCATCTTGCGCCGATAGCACCTATCCGTGCGTGAATAGAATGTAAAGCGTTGCGGATACGATCATATGCGGCTCCATCCACAGCGTCCAAATCGACATTGCTTGACACGGCTCGACTGAAAAATATCGACGGATTATTCCTCAAAAGCGTACAGTAAAATATTCAAGGATTTGAAAGTTTGTAATGGAAGTTCTTGAAGGCTGAATAAAGAGAAATGAATCACAAATATTGCGAGATTTGATGTGATGACTGTGTTCTCATATTTTCTTTTCTGTCTGGACCCCCTTTTCGCCAAAGTTTTTCCTTCGATTGATCGCCGAAATTAAATTCACGCTTGGTTGTTCAGAAAGGACGTGAAACCGCTTTTGACGACCTTCACGTGTCAACCTCAGTCGCTGTTTATTTGATGCTTCAAAACACCACGACAACACGTTCAAATTGTCTTCAATAACGAAAAGATATGAATTCTCAGGAGAACACAAGAGATTGCCCACTGTGTGACACAATTTACTATATTTTCTGAAATGAGTGGACATGCGATCCGTGCAAATTTTCACAACGCTGGTGGGATACTGATGCAGTGTCGTACTCTCAAACTTGAGGAAATACCGCCGCAATAAGAAACTCCAAGCAACATAAGTATAAGATAGGACCGTCTAAGGTTTAGAAGAGACGCAAAGGATAGTAATACATTGCACAAAATATCATATCTCAGTTATATGCATTGTATGATATTTAAAAAATCGATCACAATGCATTGTATTGTATGACTCCTGACGAGCACAGTAGTAGTGCTGATGGATTATATGGTGCATTCGGAGTAGGATTTTTCTCATCTATAGGACAGTTTATACTGGATGAATGCGTTTCACTCGCGTGCGTGAGTGCGGCGCGTTATACCTGGAAGGGGCGTCGTAGCCAAGCTCTAAGATTGACTGATGGCGTGAATTGACCAATCGCGGAGGCAGATCACGCCGCCCTCTCCAGGTATAACGCTCCACACCCGCATGCGTCTATATGATAAAGGATATGGCCAGTCGCATCGCTGGCGCAGCTCAGACGCTATGAAAAATCTTTCGCAAATATATGCGTGGGTCTGACTAGTAAAAATTACCACCATGGGGTCATACAAGCTTCTTTCACTTCGTTTGTGAGGAATTTTTTGAGTTTTGATATTCTATCATTCTGATCTTCCCTCATCTTCCGGATTCAGCGCCCACAATCCGATTTTCCTCTCGGGTGTGCGTGAATCGTTTGGTCGTCTACTGAGAATGACCTCGTGCTTCAAAACCATTGGGTTCAATTTTGAAACGGTACTTACTGTGCCGGCAGTTGCTCACTACGTTTAAGGGGTCCTGGCGAGTTACTTGCTCACAAAGCTGACCACATCATGCGATGGTGGGCGTGGAATTGAGAATACTGGCTCGGGTGTTCTGCTGTTATAGGGCATTTATGCTCATCCCTGCTCTTAATCCTACTGCGGCACTTCTCAATGCCTATAGGAGCTGCTTAGAGAGGTGACAGCGCTCCTTTTTCATGTAGTTTTCCATGATGGATTTGTGCTCTGTAGGGTTCTTGATTGCTTTCTGCCTTTATAGGTAGCCAAAATAAGAAGGTAGTCCAGTTGTAACGAAGGACGCTATCACGTTTTGAGGTATATTCGAAAGACAAATGTTCGTTTTTACCTGTCGGAGTCGTCGTCGTAGTAGATGTTCTGCTTTTGATAGCTCTTTGAATGCGGCAGCGAATAACAGACTGAGCTCACAACAATGACCAGTAACAAGAATGCCATCATAATGCAGAAGTGGTGAATCCCAGCCGAGCAGTTGGGCAGGGATCGGTGACCGGAGCGTCGACCTTAAATAGGGATCGCTAGTGATCAGCATTAATTGTGAGATGCACGAGTTGAGGTGGGCGGAGTCTGCGTAGAAATGACGTTGAGAGACCGAAAGCGGCTGTACTGAGGAAAGAATCAGCGAGGTCCCGCCTACGGTTACATTTCTCACATACAGGTAGCAGCAAATCTCGCGTATTTCCCTAAGGCTTGATGGTCAGAATTTGTTTCCACCAAACATCGCTTTCGATAACGACATCATAGCTCAATGCGCAGTAGTCGCAGATTACACTCACATGATTTTCCGATGATGTCGCTGCAAAAAGATGCACTTGCTACCAAGCCTCTTGTTGGTTCTCTGATGTGTCTGGTTAAATGAGATTACCACAGATCGAAGAAAAAAAAAGAAAAAAAAGCACGGGTGGATCTGATGTTTGGATGAGTAGACCTCGTTCGTTCATCCCTGAACTACATGGAATTGCAAGCAATTACAGGATGGTCCACATGAAATGTGACGCAAACGACTATCCACAATTTTGCACCAGTCAATTCAGATGAAGAACATTTACTTTTATTCAGTAGATAGAAAAATTCGATCGGGCGAGTTTGATAGCTGAATATCCTTCGTCCAGACCACTTTAGTCATTGCTCCGTGGGCAGGTACCCAATTTTGTTGGATGGTCCAGTCAATGTCCTCAGCGTTTTCTTTGCCCCGATGGATCACCGCATCCTCCGAGAGAATGGATTTTCTGAAGCTTGTCACACTCCATGTGGACCACTATGCTTATGTAATGTTTGTTTCCTTCCCAAAGACCTCCTCATGAACACACCACAGTGTTCGTGAGGTGGGAGTGAACAAAATTAACTCTTGCACATTAAAACAGAGCAGTGACGGACGGAGGTTACAAAGGCGGGAGATTTTAATTCTTTGTAAAGGGCAATTTATAGAAGGATAGGACTTGTCGCATCGCTAACGCAGCTCAGACCCACGCGTTCATGATTTCGCGGCGGCTAAGCGTGCTTTTCAAGGAGGATGCCGCGTTAACCCTTTCTTGATAGGATACCTTCCGCAAATGAATGTGCCCGTCTGACTGGTATAATTTGTACTTACGACCGGCGAAAGCGCTCCTTTGCAATTTTACCAAATTCTAAAATTTTGGTCAGCAGTCTTATAAATTTTTCTAAAAATAAAGGATGAAGGGACATTCAACAATTCGCACAACTCGCTCTTTCAGATATTCCAGAATGCTTGGGAACAGAAGTTCGGCAAAAGACGAAGAAAGTCAGCGCGCATTTAAATATTGCCACCCTAGCAGTTACTCGTATTAGTCATGATTTAAGCGGGAACGTTAGAATTTATTCGAAGTTCCCCATCGAGCACTGACCTACAACAGGGCCGTAGATGATTTCGACGTCCAACACGTTTTCAAGCATTTGAACACGGTTGTTCCCTTGACGTCACAACCATCGTGTCGGGTTACGGAATCTTCAGAAAACCAGGTTTTGCGTTTTTGCCATGTTGTGATACCCACACGACGGAGCACTCACGCTAATCAAATTTTCAATCAAAGAGATCGGTTGATTCCTATGAACGTTTTTTGTAGCCGCGACTGTACAACCGCAACAGGGTAGCGTAGAGGCATGGGAGCAATTGTATGAACTCTGCGGGGGTGAATGGTCGCGACGACGACGTCGATGTGATGCCGCAGACCTTAGATCACCTGGTTGACATGAAACTTCGACCTAACAACAAACCAATCTGCGCTATTCCAAAGATGAGTTGCAGTGCAGTAAACTAATAACTAGTGATTTTCAAAGTAAGTTGCTTGAGGCTCTTGTGATGAAGCGTCTCACGCCGGAAATAAACAACAAGGATGAGCTTATCGACACCCTCAGGTTTATGGTTTAAAACGTAGAGTGGTCGTGACTGTGACCCTGTCTCTCATGTCGCATCCCCTGTAGCTTTGATTTGTCTATTGACTTGGTTGTTGTTTTAGATCTGTTAATCAACTACCGTTTGGGAAACGTATATATGAACATCCTTCTTCTCTGGGGAGGGGAGAGGGACGGTGAGTATGTCAAGCCATTGCAGCCGTTTCAAACGATGCTGGTACGACTGCCCCGCACATTGAATTCTTCATGGATCCCTTTACTACGTAAAATATTGGACCATTAGCACTTCGTTTGTATGTTCACGGAGCAAGCAGATTTTCTGGGGGAAAGGGGTGCATATCCCCGGCACTGAGTGGGGGATCGCTGGGGATCGCGCAGGCCATATCTCAGAATTTCGCATTTTTTGGGGAATCTTTCTGGGCCGATACTTCCATGTTCCATGTAGTGTTCGCCGTGGATCGGTCGTTGTGTGGGCCTTAACTGGTTAGGTAGCGCGATCCCCGGCGATCCTCTACTCATTGCAGGAGATGTTCATCCCCTACTCTCATAAAATCCCCCTTCGTAAACATTCAAGAGCAGCGCATGTGGTTTAACACTACACTCATACGTGACGGATTCACAAAAAGATTCCGTATGTGGACAATCGTGCGAGCACCGTTCGAAATGACTCCAAATCTTGATAGCTTCTTCGATCCTCTCCCTTCCTCATCGGCAGTGGCGGACGCAGAGGAGGGCCTTCGAGAATCGGTCGCCAAATTTTTGAAATTACTTCACAATACAAATAAAAATCTTGTATTAGTTCATTTTTATTTATTTATTTTTTGATTATCTTTAGATGTTTATAATTTATCATTTTTAATTGAGATTAATATTTTTTATTAATTTCATTTTCCATCTGGGTCCCCAAAACGGCGAAGACCCCAATTTTATTCCGCCCTTCTTCCCGCTCACTTTCTTGCGCCACTGCCAAACGGGGATGTTCGTGCATGCGGCCCTAGGAGTCAACAGAATCATAATAGTCAGTACTAGAAGTTTTGCTAGAACTACAACAAAAAAGTTGAAGTAAAACTCCAGCCTATGTGAGTTCCCTCCCCCCCCCCC